>JAODAL010054854.1:0-24358 GCA_025379985.1 Phyllomedusa bahiana | reverse complement strand
TAAGCTATGTTTTACCGGTGGCCCAGTACATTAGGGCTCTTGGAATCCGACGTCGGTCCGGCGAAATCTATAACATGTACCATATTTCGCCAGACAGTTTTAGATTTTTGTAAACCCTCAGTAAAAAAATCTGTGTTGTGAAGATTACAGCAGGTTTTTCTATTGAGGGCTACAAAGCACAGGTTACAGTTGGTTACAGATGCAAAGTGCTGAATCCACTGAAAAAACAACTAAAATCCAGCGCTGTGTAGACATAGCCTAAGGATCCAGTTACAGCTACAGCTTACAGCTTTGTTGAAAGCCATCTCTGGCTTCCAACATATCAAGTCCTGGACCCCGCTTCCTGACACGGCTTACACCAATGCTTATGGTGGTCCAGTGGATCCACTAATCAGTGGTCCTAACAGTTAGATCCAACCATGGATCCTGCAGTGGTAACCTTACTGAATATTCAAGATATCATGACGGTTGTAGCAGTTGAGAAAAAATCACCCAGAAGTCATAACAAGTAAACCAGCTAACCGTCATGATGCAACAACTCCTTTCTGTTCAACAACCACCATCACTACCAGTAGCCACTTCACCTCCTATGGTTCCCAAGGCGTCTGTCGGTCCCAAGCTGTACCCCTCTTTGCCGACTAAGTTTGACGAAAAACCTAAAGCCTGTAAGGGTTTCATTACGCAGTGCACCATGCATGTGGAACTCATGGCATATTGCATCGTTTTCAAGAATCCAACCCGTGCGTCTTCCACTGTGACTGCTCTGCTAGATCTAGGATAAAGGGACTCAACAGTCGGGCAAATTGTCATAGAGTTATGAACTCTCGCCTCATTCTGAAAGGGCCTTGCAGGCAGGAGAAAAGAGGTGCTGGCTGGTCAAGACCTCCTGCCATCGCAGAGTGACCTCACCCATTGAAATTTGGTTTGACAAAAGACAGAAGGAGCTCCACCAAGAACACAAACTCCTCCGGTGCGTTCCATTTCTCCACCTACGTCTTCCAAGCCGCTGCCGGGTCTGCTCACTTTCTATCAGGAATTCTCAGATGTATTAACTGAAAAGCAGGCTGAGAGTCTTCCTTCTCAGTAGCCTTATGACTGCCCTATTATTATTATTATTATTTATTTTACAGCGCCATTGATTCCAGGGCGCTGTACATTCGAGGGGGTTACATACATTACATAAGTCAAACGAGTACAGTGCTTTGGGATAATGACAATTTGCACTACAGAGGGAAAGAGGACCCTACCCGCAAGGGCTTACAATCTACAAGGAGAGGGAAAGAGACAGGAGGTGTGGGGCAGACATGTCTGTGGAGGAAGTAGTGACAAGTTTAGTGAAGGTTATAGGCAAGCCTGAAGAAATGGGTTTTCAGGTAGCTTTTGAAGCTGGTGAAAGTGGAGGAGAGTCTGATGTGTTGGGGCAGTGAGTTCCAGAGTGTGGGTGAAGCACGAGAGCACCATCTGTCGGGTACAAGGCCTCCATGAGGCAGGGTCTATACTTTGTCCGTGCCAGAGATTCAGGCCATGTCAGTCTGTATTAAAGAAAACCTTCAAAAAGGTTTTATGCACAAGTCTTCCTCTCCAGCCAGTGCTGAGTTTTTTCTTTGTGGAGAAAAAAGACGTCTCACTCCGTCCCTGCATAGACTATCAGGATCTCAACAAAATAACTGTGAAGAACTGGTATCCGCTACCAGTGATCTCAGAGCTCTTTGACCAGCTTTGGTGAGCAAAGGTGTTCATGAAGTTAGACTTGTGGGGAGCCTATAATCTCATCTGAATTCATGAAGGTGATGAATGGAAGACCGCATTCAATACCTGAGACGGACATATCAAGTATCTAGGGATACCCTTTGGCCTATGCATTGCTCCTGCTGTCTTTCAAGAATTCGTTAACAAGATCTTCAGAGTCCTCTTATATTCTTGTGTCATCATGTATCTGGACGATATCTTGGTATTCTCGACCAGTCTTGAATCTCATAGGGCTGACATACACCAGGTTCTAAATCACTTATGAAACAATCAGCTCTATGTCAAACTGGAGAAATGCATCGATAGTTTATTCTGCACTTCTCTACTGTGGTGGAACAGATAGTGACGCTTACTAAGTAGAACAGAAATCCTAAACTTTGGCCTTCTGAAGCAGAGGAAGCCTTCTCCTGAATGAAGTCTGCATTTGCCTCCGCACATATCATGTCTCATCCTGACCTAGAGAAAACCTTCTTCCTTGAGGTTGACGCCTCCTCTGTGCTAGCTGGAGCAGTCCTTACCCAGAAAGCCCCTAGTGGTAAAACTCTTAAAAATGGGTTTTCCTCCAAGACCTACTTTCCTGTACAGGGATACTACGCCATTGGGAATCAAGAATTACTGGCCATTAAGTTGGCCTTGGAAGAGTGGCGCCATCTGCTGGAAGGGGCTTGTCATCTGGTCAACATCTACATGGACCATAAAAAATTACTTTATCTACAGATGGCCCATCATCTAAATCTTCGGCAAGCTAGGTGGTGCCTTTTCTTTTCCAGATTCAATTTTCTGATCCACTTCAGACCTGCTGATACGAACATGAAGGCCGATGTCCTCTCCCGTGCTTCTGGTGTAGTAGACCTAAAATCCGTACCTCATCACATCATTCCTCTTGAGTAGTGTTGAGCAATTTAATCAAGAAAAGTTAAAATCGAGTCGATTTTTACAGTTTTGTCAATCTCGATCTGATTTTCTCCGGGTAAAATCGGGTAAGACTTGCGATTGAAGCCCTGCACCTTTTTCACTTTGACTTTAAGCTGGGGGGTCAAAAACATCACCACTGAGGGGGTAGGGATCGCATTGGCTTCTAAAATCACATGACCATCTTATGTATATGCTAGCTTAGGGAATCATACACATCAATAGTTAGGGAGTTAGGGGGTTTTGAATAGCTTTTGTATAGTGTATAGTTTTGAATAGCTGGCTGCATATTTCCCATCTTTATTCAGAGTTCCCAAAAGTTCATTTCTCCTGTTTTGGGGGTCCAGCCACTGCAGAAGACACCATCAGCAAATCTTCCATAGAAAGAAATGCAAGTGTTGCTTCCAGGGTTCTTCCATAAGACAGCTTTAACAGATATTCCATAGAAAGAAACCTTTTTTAATACTATTTACTTGTAGTTAATTTTTTTATTCAAGAAGACTTCTGTGTCGCACTGTTGCTGTCAGGGTTCTTCCATAAGACAGCGTTAACAGATATTCCATCGAAAAAAATTCTGTTTCTACTCCTATTTGCCAGTTGCAAATTATAGGCATTTAAGAACACTGTTGATTTGCTGTTGGGGTTCTACCATAAGACCCTATTTCACAGATATTCCATATAAAAAATTCTGTTTATAATCCTATTTGCCAGTTGCAAATTATAGGTATATAAGAACACTGTTGATTTGCTGTCAGGGTTCTTCCATAAGAAATAGATGCAAATGTAGGCTCCAGCACTCGTGTTGAGATAATCCAGATGATCCAAAATGGTTATAAAAGACGCAAATTTATTGAAACCATTTAAAAAACATGGTTAAAAACATTGATCGATAGCCATTTTACGCGTTTCGAGCCTAAAGGCTGGCTCTTAGTCGTAATAAACATACAGCAGCAAAAACTGACAATAAATCCCCTTCCTGCAGCTCATTAGATACAGCACCTGAGAATTAACTCCTTTCTGACCACATTGTTCAATGATAAACATGTGCTGGTTAGAAGACACTTTGAAATTAAATACAGCACCTGAACATTAACTCCTCTTTACCCACATCATTAGTTATTAGTTGATATATACTGATCTAAAATATATAGAGTCATAAAAGGACTTGCACCAAAATCCCATATGAATGATAAACGTACATATTAATACAAATAAAGCAGATCTGACTTATAATTTAATCCTTTGGGATAGCGTGTATCCAAAGTGAGGATCCAATACGCCTCCCTGTATACCAATAATTTCCTCCAATCACCTCCTCCATATTACTTTTCTAGACTTGAAACTAACGGGTGACGTGGACAAGTATCAGGTTCAATCATGTACCTTTAGAAAAAGTACTGCCGGTAATGGCATGTTATGTGCCTCTAGTTGCCATCCGAGGCATATTATTACCAACTTACCTTTTGGAGAAATCATTAGAGCTAAAAGAAATTGTAGCAATGTTATAGACTATGAAAGTGAAAAACAAACTATTTTCCAAAGATTGATACACAGGGAATATAAGCCAAGATATATCCATAGGGCTATTGCGAGGGCAGAACATAGAAATAGATCACAATTACTGTACGACACCCACACTAGTAAAAGTAATTCTCAGTATCAATTAAGCTTTGTCACTCAGTTCAGTCAACAGTATGGAGATGTCATTAACATCATCAAGAAATACCTCCCTATTCTCTCTGCAGACCCTACATTACGTAGTATTTTAGATAAGGGCTGTAGTTTTGTATCCAGGAGAGCACGTACAATCGGCAATATTATTTCACCTAGTTTGTTTTCACGCAAAAGCAACAAAAGAGCCAGATGGTTGGATTTTGTGGGCTCATTTAAATGTGGCATCAGTAGATGCAACATGTGCAAATACATGGTGAAGAGTACTCATTTTTCCTCTTTTTCAAGTGACAAAATTTATCAGATTTCTACATTTGCAAATTGTCGCAGTGATCATGTAGTTTATATGATCTGGTGCGATATGTGCAGGCTCCAATATATTGGTTGTACTACTCGTAGTTTGCACATTCGCATCAGGGAACACATATATGACACTAAACACACTGGCACTAAAAATTTGTCGGGTGCGTCAAAGCATTTTAAGGAATTTCATGCAGCTAATTTAGATCATTTCAAAGTGAGGGTTTTAGAAGAGGTTCCTAAACCCGTGAGAGGAGGTGATTGGAGGAAATTATTGGTATACAGGGAGGCGTATTGGATCCTCACTTTGGATACACGCTATCCCAAAGGATTAAATTATAAGTCAGATCTGCTTTATTTGTATTAATATGTACGTTTATCATTCATATGGGATTTTGGTGCAAGTCCTTTTATGACTCTATATATTTTAGATCAGTATATATCAACTAATAACTAATGATGTGGGTAAAGAGGAGTTAATGTTCAGGTGCTGTATTTAATTTCAAAGTGTCTTCTAACCAGCACATGTTTATCATTGAACAATGTGGTCAGAAAGGAGTTAATTCTCAGGTGCTGTATCTAATGAGCTGCAGGAAGGGGATTTATTGTCAGTTTTTGCTGCTGTATGTTTATTACGACTAAGAGCCAGCCTTTAGGCTCGAAACGCGTAAAATGGCTATCGATTAATGTTTTTAACCATGTTTTTTTAAATGGTTTCAATAAATTTGCGTCTTTTATAACTATTTTGGATCATCTGGATTATCTCAACACGAGTGCTGGAGCCTACATTTGCATCTATTTCCTGTTGTCTGGATTCCTACAGCCGGGTATCCTACTCCTGAGTGCACCGTGCAGACAGATTCCTTCAAGCAGATACCTATTCCAAGTGGATTCAAGACCGGTGAGCGTTACCTATTTGCTATTTTCTCTCTTTTTTCTTCCATAAGACCCCATTTCACAGATATTCCTTAGAAAAAAATCTGTTTATAATCCTATTTGCCAGTTGCAAAGTATAGGCATTTAAGAACACTGTTGATTTGCTGTCTTTGGAGTACAGTTCTTCAATAAGAGATTGTGAAAAAATCTTGACCTTTTTAATATTTATACTTTTGAACTAGTGGTAGTAAGTAAGCATGGAGGGGCGTAGGACGTGGAGCTAGAGGTACGAGACAATGTGCTCCTTCCAGTGCTCCAGACAACACACAAACGAGCACATCGTCAGTTGCAGGACCGTCAGGCCTGTAAATGCTTGGTCGGCTCCCTGTGCGTCTGATTACTGAAGAGTGTTGCCAATCTTTTCTTCAGTGGTTAACACAACCTGCATCAAGCGGTTTTACCTCCTCGTCCTCGCAGTCACGGTCACAAATGTTGTCATTATCATTGTCATCATCAGTCCAACCTGAATCAAACACAGCCCAAATGTCGCCCAATGTACAGACCGCTCCAGATAATCCATATTCTGAAGAGCTCTTTGATGACACAATGCGGTTGGTGTCAGAAGGCATTTCAAAAGATCAAGAGGCCAAAGAGGATGATTTTGTCTGATGCCTAACCGTTGACGCCCTCAGAGAAGGAGAAGTAAGCAGGTCTGTTGGCAGAAATCCCGAGCGGTCAGCAATGCCTCTCAGTGTCTGTGGCTTCTAGCCCGCAGCTTGAGGATGTAGACTGTCAGGAAGAGGAAGTCACCTGTGATGATGATGATGATGATATTGCGGATCCAACGTGGTCTTTTCAGCAGTATCCTGCGAGCGCCTCATCAGTGGAGGAGGAGGATGATGGGATAGAGTCAGTGCGGGTCCGGTCTCAGAAAGGGAGATGGCGGTTGCATAAGTCCGCTGACATTAATCCACCAGGCATGGTCAGTGGTGGCAGCAGGAGCACCACTACAAGATTTTCACCGTCGAAAAGGTTCAGAACCTGTATTGCCTGGGCCTATTTCGATCAAGCCTCAAATTCGCCAACCGACATCATATGCCGGATTTGCCGTCAACGCGTCAGTAGAGGAAAGAATCTAAAGAGTTTAACCACCACAAACATGAACAGGCACATACATGTAAAGAATTAATTGCTGTGGAGGAGTCACTTGGAGAAAAAAGGCCACACAGGTCCTGGGCTTCCAACCACTGCGACATCCTCTGTCTCCTCCGCCACTACCAAGACCTAGCGGTCCTCTGCTGCCGATGTGCCAGAGCACCATGAGTAAGCACCATCCCCAGTCCCAGACACTGCCGGCCAATTTCCACCACCAGAAACACAGCCTACCCTTCTCCTTCCACCAGTTTGACCTGCACGCTGTACAGCAGCCAGTCTGGCAGCCAGCCTTCTGTGTACCAGGTGTGGGAGCAGAAGAAGCGCTTTCACCCCAACCATCCCGAAGCCAAAATCCTGAATGTCGACATTGCCAGGCTTTTGGCCTTGGAAATTTTGCTTTTGGACACAGATTGGTTCCGCCACGTCATGGTTCTGGCATGCCCCCAATATCAGATGCCAGAAAAGATCTCCAGCATGTTGGCTGCATCTATGTCCACCAAAGTCCATCCGACTAGAGACACATGGACTAGTAAGCACGGACAAGGGTGTAACATCTCACTGACTGCTCACTGGGTGAGTTGGGTGGATGACAGTGCCTTCGGTGATGATGAGTCTTGGGTTTGGCGGACACTATTCCACCACACTGCTGGGATGGTCCAGATCCCCAATCTTGACGGGTCACATCACGTGCCAAGAGAAACCAGGCTGTTCTCAAATGAATGTGTCTTGAAGATCGTCAACACACAGGTCAAGAGCTGTGGACGGCTCTGCACACTCAGACCAACCAGTGGCTCGGTGCTAAGAACCTGGCGCCAGGCAAGGTGGTGTAAAACAACGGGAGAAATCTCCTTGCCGCCCTTAGGATTGGTAGACTTACGCACATCCTTTGCCTGGCACATGTCATAAACGTGGTTGTGCAGAAATTTCTTAAGTGTTACCCGGGTCTTGACTGTCTGCTGAGGAAGGCTCGAAGTCTTAGTTCACACTTCCAGCGTTTGCACCCTACTTCGACAAGACTGGCAGCGTTGCAGCATCATCTGGGCTTCCCCGTCACCCGTCTCGTTGTTGACGTGGCAACATGCTGGAACTCCACCCTCCACATGCTCCAGCGCTTGTGGCAGCAGCATAATGCCATTATGCAGTATGAAGTGTCGCATGGCCTGACGAGCAGTGAATCGGACCTCGGGGTATTGAGCCATAGAGAGTGGAGGAGGGTGAAGGATCTCTGCATCATCCTTGACAGTTTTGAAGAGGCCACCAAGACGATGGCATTGTCAGCATGAACATTGTGGTCATATTTTTACTAGAAAAAGTGTGAGACACTCTCCGGCAGCTAGTTCCAGCAGTGATGGAGGAGGAGGCAGACACAGATGCAGACATAGAGCCTTACTCGTCTTCGGATGTAAAAGGCCCAACTGTTTCCCAATTTTATCGGTCTTCTTTAGGCAGTGGTTCCAGGTCCAGAGCTGGTGCAGGACGGCAGTTCAGCTCACAGAGTAGAGTGCATGAGGCTAGCCAGGGCTCTGGTGACGGTCAGGATGAGGAAGTGGAGAAGGATGAGGAGGCCGGTACTGATTACCCTTCAGTGATAAGAGGTTGGTACAGATTTCAAGATAAGGGGAAGGAAGATCTCTTTAGTGCCCCTTGACCCCGAGTCTTGGGAGATCCCGGCAGCATCTCACACATGAGTGCTTGGATGCTACATTATCTGCAACATGATCCACGCATCAAAACAATCAAAATGAACAGCGGTTACTGGGTGGCCACCCTCCTTGATCCACGTTACAAGACAAAAATGAGCACTTTCCTTTCACCCACACAAATTGACAGTAGAATGCAGGAATTTGAGACAGTGCTCATTGACCAACTCCAGAGATTTGTTGCGTCTTCTTCACATTCGGATGCCACGGTGAAACAACATCAGCAATGTGCCAGCAGTAGAATGGCAAGCAGCAGCAGGCAGTGTGGCAGAAGCCTACTGGTTGATATGTTTCACTCGTTTGTTACCAACACCTGCAAGGCAGGGCAGCATTCAGAAATACAGAGGCCGCCTTAAGAGCATGGTCTATGAGTACCTGCGGTTCAACCCCAATGTTTTTGGACTTGGCCTGGACCCATTCGAATTCTTGGTGTCCAAACTGGATGAATGGCCTGAGCTGGCTCGGCATGCCATAGAAGTGTTATGCTGCCCGGCATCTAGCGTTATCTCGGAATGAACGTTCAGCACAGCTGGTGGAGTGATAACTGACAAACATATCCATCTTTACCCCGAGAATTTGGATCGTTTGACATTTATCAAAATGAATCAAGCGTGGATCTCTGATGATTTTGTTGTCCCAGTTGCCGATGTCACCGACTAGTAAACTGTAGCACATCTTCACAATTTGAAGTACACATTACATCAGTCATCTATTAACATCAGTTATTCATCAGTCATCAGTCTGTCTGCCATAAGTCATTTATTAAGCGTTTCTGAGCCCCATACAGTCAAATCAAATGGGACCCCCACACATTAATAGTTCTTGTTTTTTTACATATTTGTGGGCCCCTTTTTGATTAGGGCCCCTGACAGGAGTACTGCCCTATTGGCACCCCTGGTGGTAGCAGCTAGTTAGATTAGTTGGGGGGTGGATACAGCAAGCTTAGGAAATCATAGACAGCAATAGTTAGGGATTTTTATATTGCTGTCTGCATCTTTCCAGTCTTTATTCTGAGTGCCTAAAAGTTCATTTCTGCAGTTTTTGGGGTCCAGCTACTGCAGAAAGCACCGTTAGCAAATTTTATTTCAAATCCTAATTTCGTCTTTAAAATTTGATTCTCAAATAAGGTCAGTTTTGCTGGTTTTGGGGTCAGGTCACTGTAAAAGATACCAATAGTAAAGGTCCTATTGAAAAAAGTCATATTTCAAATACTCATTTCTTCTTGCTAATTTTATTCTGAGTGCCCGTAAGGTCATTTTTGCTGGTTTTGAGGTCAGGCCGCTGTAAAAGACACTGTTAGTAAATGTCCTATTAAAAAAAAATCTTATTCCAAATACTCATTTCTTCGTGCAGATTTTATTCTGAGTGTCCAAAAGGTCATTTTTGCTGGTTTTGTGGTCAAGCTACTGTAAAAGGGGTGCCATGGGTGCCAATAGGGCAATACTCTTGTTAGGGATCCTAATCAAAAAGCGGCCCACTGATATGTTAAAAATAGGAAATAGTAATGGGTGGGGGCCCCATTTGATTTAGCTGCATGGGGCCCTGAAATGGCTAATAGATGACTGACGGCAACCCTGGCTACCGCTGTACCCCCTATAACTACGGCCCTTCCAACTGAACCTCTATGTTCCCCGATGGGATGTACTTGCTGCCACTACATATATCACATGTTCTTGGGCCCTGGTGCAAAAAGTGATAGGGGGCTCCTGCCAGTTACCATGTTCCATTTCCAATACCGGCATCTTCTTATGTGTCAAAGAGGCCCATAGCAGCTGCTACTGGTGTACCTGCTATAGCTATGCTGTCCTCATCTTTTCAGTTAGTAATTAATTATTTTAGCTGTGAATTTTTTTCTGTGACTCTTAGAGCCAAATTGTCTTCACTAAGTTGTACCACGTATCCAGTTTACTGTTATAGATGGTAATTCCAGCTTCTCCTCACCTGTTTCGGTATAAAAATTAACCTGATCATCTTCTCCCATTGACTTTAATGGGAATCGACGATTGGATCGAGATCGGATCGAAAATCGAATCGATTTTCTTCAAAATTGAGAATCGACTTGATCTCGATTTCTTTAGCAATCACTCATCACTACTCTCGAGCACCTGACCTCCACAGCTCCCATTGATCTCCAATATTTTCCCTGGGGAAAACCTTTGTGCACCCTGCACTTAGAAAATGGTATTTTGAAGTGGGGACATTTCTGTGTTGTTGCCAGGTACCACAGAGTTTGGAAATCTAGCCAACTCAAATCTCATTGTTACTGGTGGCCAAATCTTGTTAAAGGTATCAAGGACTTTGTTAAATCTTGTGCCACATGTGCCTACAATAAGTCCCCTCATCTTAAGCCTTCTGGCCTTCTGCAACATTTGCCTATACCGGTTGCTCCTTGAACCCACATCGCCATGGACTTTGTTTCTGATCTACCACTCCTTGAACAACACAGCAATTTGGGTTGTTAGAGTACGTCCACATGGCAAGGGTTTTCAGATTTGAAAATCATTTGAAAATCAACTGTCAACCATTCCTGTTGACTTTAATAGAAAATCTGCCCAGTAGTCTACACTTCATGGTTTTCAACTGGGCGGATTTTCACACCACTGTCTTTCCGAAAAACTCGGATCATGTACAATTTTCCATCTGGCTTTCAGGCAGAAGCTGTGCTATTCAATGATTAGGAGGCAAACCGTAGACAGAACCATCCCTGAAAACCATTCAAAAGATGATATAATACCAGCCGGATTCTTCAACAGAATCCAACAAGTATTTTGTCACTGCCATGTGACTATAGCTTTGCAGGACGGTTCTCAAAAATGTCCCATTTCATGCTGCCGTCCAGTCTTCCTTATGCTCCTCAATTGGCCAGCCATTTCTTTAAACATATTTTTCGCCTTTATGGACTACCCTAGGATACCATCAAGGGGTCTAATTTGTTTTGAAATTCTGGCATGCTGAAACCGGACTTTAGTTCAGCATACCATACTCAAACGAATAGTCAGGTTGAAAGGGTGAAATAGTTTCTGGGTAACTACTTGTGCCACTTTGTCTCTGTACATCAAGATGACTGGGTCAACATTCTTCCCTGGACAGGAGAATGCTCCTATAACCATTTGGATTCTGATTCAGCCGGTGCATTACCCTTCTATATAGTTTATGGCCAGCATCCTCATTCTCCTCTACCTCTACAAATCTCTTCTGACGTTCCTACTCTGGATGCTCCGGGACTAGCATGAAACACAACTAGCAGTTTCATGCATGAAGAATCAAGTGAATAAGAAAAGAAGACCTACTCCAATCTTTGCCCCTGGAGATAAGGAGTAGTTATGCACAATGTATGAATGACTGAAGATTCCTAGTTCTAAGCTGGGTCCACATTTCCAGGGTACTTTTGAGGTGATGCAGCAGATTAACCAGGTAGCTTACAAATTCTGTCTTCCTCCTACAATGTGCCTCCCTAACTTTTCCACATCGCTCTTCACAAACCGTTGTTCCTCAACCATTTCTCCCAAAAGGTAATTTCTCCATCCTCTAAAGTGGACACTACCGATGTCTTTGAAGTCAAAGAGATTTTGGCTGAAAAGACTGTTAGGAGGAAACAGTACTATCTTGTAGACTGCAAAGGGTTCGGGCCAGGTGAGAGGTCCTGGGAACCGAATGACAACATTCTTGACTGGAAACTTGTTCTAAAATTCCATCAGGCCAAAAAGAGGGAACGCATGTGCCAGATCAGTAAAATGTAAAGGGCCAACACGCCTGTGATTCATTTACCGCTGGCCCTATTTAGTCCAGTCATTTCCTGCATGTCCTTGCTGGGTCTATGTGCCATTATTGTCTTAGACAAAGCATTCCCTTTCCTGTCTGCCTCTACCTTGTACCTGAACTCCTGCCTTCATCTCTTGACCACGCTTTGTCTGCTGCCTGCCATGACCTTCCTGCCTATCCCTGACTATGAGCCTGCCATATAATTCTGTACCTCGCTAAACCTTGGCCACCACCACAAGCAAGTCGCATCAGGGGTAAAAACCTGGGTATGTCACCCCACAGAAAGTCCAACCTGCCTTGCAGTGGTCTTTGTTGAAAACCAGGGGCTCCTTACACCCCACTCCCTCACGCGGCTTACACCACTGCTTGCAGTGATCCAGTGGATCCACTTACCAGCAGTCCTAACACAAGTCCTTCTATCCCTTCTGAATTAAATTGGCAACGCAGCAATTATATGGTTTTACCCTGCCGTGTATAAATTCATAATTAGTGTTGAGCGATTATTATCGACAAAGTTGAAATCAGCACAGTTTTTATGTTGATCGAAATTTTCAGATCATGCGATAATTTAGGTTAAAATCTGTGCATCATCTATTAAGATCGCGCCATTTTCGGCGCTTCCTGTCATTTTGGCGGCCAGCAAATCAGCTTACAGAATAGAGCAGGGTGAGATGTGTGTGCGACGTCATGACTGGGATGTGTATGGTTGCGATTGGCTGGAAAAATCACATGACCTCGTTTTACATAGAACAGCGTTTCCTGTTCAGCCTCAGTGTCTCTCAGCGTCTCAGAGCAGAAGGACGTGCGCTCTGCTTGTGTCCAAACAGCTCAGTGAAATTATTCTATTTCTTCACAGAGAAACCTCTACTATTAGCTGTGATCCTTACAATTTAGTTAGATTAGAGATTGGAAGATTTTATGTAGTTAGGTAGAGAATTTTAAAGGAGCATCTACCGCTGTAAAGTCACGGGGAGGAGCGGAGGGGGGGCCCCCGCGGGCGAACACAGACAAGCTCTATAAAGAATACTGGATAAAGTTCACCAATACTTAGTGTAGACATTGCACTGCAATAGCTTTATTATTAACAGTTTTCTATTGAAATATTTCCTGGATATTGGGCAGCCTGAACTTATAGGATACACATCTTTTCTAGTAACTGCAGATCTCTTTGTTAGCTGCAAAACTCCACTTTTATTATCAGTATACATTTCAGATAGGTGTTCATTTTCAATTTTGCCCATTCCACCTTTGTTGATATATCCACCTTGCACTTAAATTTGAATACAGCAATTTTATAGTCACCACAGGTGAATTGATAGGTGCCAAAAATACCTTGTATTATCCGAATACATTTCAGATACGTGTTTTTTCAATTTGGCGCAGGCCAGCTTTGTTGATAGATCTACTTTGCAGTTAAATTTGAATCCAGCAATTTTGTAGTCACCACAGGTGAATTGATAGGTGCCAAAAATACCTTTTATTATCCGAATACATTTCAGATACGTGTTTTTTCACTTTGGCGCACTACAGCTTTGTTCATTGAGGCACCTTGCACTTAAATGTGAATACAGCAAATACTACAGGTCCTATTATAAAAAAATGTTGTTTCTAACAGACATTTGTTCTTCACAATTGTCAAGAGTGGCTCAAGGGTGATGGTGCTGTCAGAAACAGGAATAGGTAGGACACTGTTAATGGACATATTGCAAAATGACTTGTTTTTGCAAGATCTTTAACATAGCTATCAATCCCTGTATTGAGACAACCCATTTAATACAATTAAAAAAAGAGAAACAAAGACATGGTGGGATTCCATCCTATTTTAAAAATGTGTTTTCTAGAATTAAACTACTAAAAAACTTGCATGTACAAAATAGCTGGTAAAAAAATTCCTCTGAATTGTACAAGGGAGGTACAGGAAAACTTGACCAGATGTAGGTTATTCAGAGGACATGGAGTATGGAGCACGGACAGAGAACAAAGTACAGAGACAATTTCCTCCAGCACGTTGAGTAAAATAAGAAAAATAATGCCAAGAAAAAGGGCACCTGGGTGGAACAGGAGCGTTAACCACCAGTATTTCCAAGTGAAGCTCAATTGGTCCGCACTCATACGGAGGGGCAAGCGCTACCCAGGACAGGGACAGTATATGTCCAGTGAAACTAAAATGGTGGTTGAAAGACTCCTATTTCCGGCACTTTTTAATCTGTGGGTCAGACAGGTTTAATGGTCATTCTGCGGTACAGGACAGATATAGTTAATGTCCAGTTCAACTAAAATGGTGGTTCAAAGACTCCTTTTCCCGGCACTTTTTAATTTGGGGGTCAGACAGGTTTAATGGTCATTCTGCGGTACAGGACAGATATAGTCAATGTCCAGTTCAACTAAAATGGTGGTTGAAAGACTCCTTTTTCCGGCACTTTTTAATCTGGGGTCATGCAGGTTTGGGGCTCATGCTGCGTTCCAGGACAGGGATATTCAATGTCCAGTTCAAGTAAGATGATGGTTCAAATCATACTGCCTTCTGGCACTTTTTAATTTGTGGGTGATGCAGGTTTAAGGGTCATGCTGTGGTGCAAGACAGGGATAGTGAATGTTGTGTGTTTTTTTTTCTGTGGCTTTTATAACCTAAGTGTGTTGCCTAAGATGTAGCATGTATCCATTTGACTGTTGTGGATGTTAATTCCAGCTTCTCCAGCCCTGTTTGGGTGTAAGAATGAAGGTGTTGTTGCTCTCCCATAGACTTTAATGGTCATCGCTCATAATCGACTGCTCACTATCGACTATCTTGTCGATGATGGTCGACTATCGACCATCGACTGATGTCGATGGTCAACGTAATTGCTCAACACTATTCATAATCAAATTTCCCTTTTAAGAGGTTTTGTAGCTTGGTGCAACCCTCATGCCCAATGTGGTGCCAACTCCTGGTTGTAAACATGGCTGTCAAAAGTGAAATACTTGTTACTAAAAATGAATTTAAAACCCTTCAACATGAATTTTTTTCTGGGTTTTGGGTGTTTGTCTTTGTTACATATAATAGTCTACATGTTCCAAACCAAGTCTATGCCAGATATTGCTATAGTATATAAAACAGATACATCCAGATTTGTAAAGTCATTATAGTTCCATGTGAGCATGTATAGTTCTTTTATTAACTGGCCTAAATCCTTCAAAGAGCTGGGAAGTATGATGACGTAGTGTGCAAGAATAGGTCAAGTTAATGAGACAGGTTGCTTCTAGCTGAATTGATCTGAGAGATGATGGTGCAGTCATGGGAGTTAGTAAGGGATTTATGGATTTTAGGCAAGTGATAGGAGAAAAAGAAATGATGGATTTTGTAGGAGTATGAATTTCTATTCATTTTTACCGAATGTCTGATGTTTATCCAATGATTTTTGACAGAAGGTTCAAATGATCATCATATATGTACAAGGCTGAGCACTAAAAACTGTCTCATGGTGCTGTACATTGCCAAAGGATTAAGACACAGTCATCTACTTTTTCAGTTTCAAGAGAACCCTTTTAATAGTGTTCAACAAAATTTACCTTTTTCTATTCTTTGATCCCTAAATGCAGCAATATTAAAGTAATTTATAAATAAAAAGCTATTATCAAAATTTATGAACAAAACAAAATTTGCTGCAAGTGAATAATTTCTATGTTTTTTAAATTCTACCACTTTCTACTAATTTATGCAGCAATTTATTTTCTGAGCTATTTACCTATCTTTTCATGTCTCCCGTTACTTAGTATGATAAAAGAGAGGAGATCTTGTTTCTGTCAGACCATTAGAGAACAATTGCTTTAGAACCTTTTAAGAGGTAAAATACCAGATAACCACAAATAGCACTACAGATTCTGAGCATCATAAAGTTTAAAAGAATAATAATGACATTGCTATTGAATAATATAGGGCCACACCACATTAGGAGACTGGATACTGCTGTGTATTGGTGAAAGAGTCCAATCAAAAGGTTTTTCTTAATTTTAAATATAATTTACTTGAACATATTCTTTTGATGAGCTTTTTTGAAAGGGTGAAATTTTGACTTTAGGAAAATAAAAAATACTGTAATAATTCTTTCTTAGCCTTTACTCTCTTTTTCTCCTAGAATGTTTAATTTGACTTTTCCCATATTGAAGTTTCTCACCAATGAAGTATCTGTAAAAGAGCTCCTTTTCTATAGTTGTCATCTTATGTGTCAGAGGGATCTTTGAACCCACTCAGGAACCTATATGTCAGGTGAAAGTTCTACCACTGCACCTACCATAGCTATGCCTAATATAGATCGGTATATATGAGGAGCTGCAATAAAGGTCAGTCCTAACAAAGTCAGACTTTGCATGAATTTAAGACCATATAATCATATTTAAGTAATATAAGGACCTTTAAGATCTCTAAATCAGACTGATGACAGTCATGCAGGTATAACTTGAAATACAAAATACGGAAATTGGCTTCCACCTACCATCTTTAATTCTTACTGATGTGTTTCCATGTGACTTGAGTCGCCTCAGAGCCAATGCAGCAATTGGTATTTTTGCAACATACCTACACCACCATACCTACATCATTGATGAAACCATGTATTGCATAGCTGCGGCCTGAGCTGCCATTATGGTATCAAGGCCATGGCACACCAGTTGCAGGAAGATAAGGACAAATTTTTATTGGAAATCACATATAGAAGGATATTCCATTTAATCTGCTCCCATGGTATTGTCAACATATAAATAAGAATAAATGCAGTACAGATCAATAAAGTACAACATTTCGGAGGAAGACTTGTTCAAGTCATTACCTGAAGGAGAAGGCAAGAATAGGGAGAATCCAGGAGTAGCAGCTGCTTGTTTATGGTATATGTCATTGATGCCAATAACTGGGCACTCATAATTCAATATATGTCATATTTAATAATTTGTAAACAAAATATAACAGTGATTTTTTTACTAAAGTGTCAAAAAATACACATAACTGCAATATAGTATAACAATAGATAATTTCTATGTATAAAAATAGGCTGACATGATCTTGTGTAAAATAATTTTCTTGTAAACTCAGTATCATCAATGAGTTATAGTTTTATGTTTATTTTTCTTTTGTTTGCTTTACTAAAGTCCAGTGAGTTTACCTGTACTAAACTAAGACCTTGCTTGGAGACACTAAATTTATTACAGTCTGAAATATTCCCACAGCAGGGACTCACTTTTCAGCACAATCTATTTGTCATCCATTTATCTATCACCATGTCCTTTGTGATATTTTTGTATCTATAAAATGTTAGCAACTACACTAATGAGGGGAGTGCACAGCAGCAGCACTGCAAAGGCTTCAGGATGTCATTTTTTGTTCCTATGACAGGTCCTAAACCCCAGTATATGATCAGTGTACCCTTTCATGAATTAATGTACTGTGATGTTAGTGCCTCCACGGAAAAAAATGAAAAGTCTGACCTGCTGATAATAGTAATTTGACAGGAGGGACACAAAAAAATGTAGAGAGGGCAATGAAGGTACACACTGTCACTTTAGTCTCTCTTTGAAACAGAGGTGACAGATTAAGGATTAAGGACGTAGAGTGTCCTTATGATTATGAAAAAGACGTTTTCTGTGTGACAAATCATTTCAGAGTCTTGAGGTGGATAAGTTCAAGTCAGTTCAATTTGCCCAACTTGTCCTTTTCAGAATTCATTTTCCAGCAGACACTGAAACAAACATTTAGTAGTTGTTAAAGCCAACAAAAAAATCTCAAGAGTAATGTGAGGTTTCCGGTTCCTTAATTCCATTGGGAAACAAAAGAACAAATGCACATTTTATGGAGTGGAAAACTTAGAACTGACACAAATTAGAAATATTTCAGAAGGCTATGAAAAATCCTCCTGAGACATCAGGCTAAGGTAGACATGCAAGCCTCTTCTTCTCCTACTGTATCTCAAAAGTTATTTGCAGATGAAAGTTGTAGACAAGGATTCAATGCTATAATCTTTAGATGAACGTATAAAAGGGAGAGCATGCTAATCATAAATACCTGATAGCTTTGAGATGAATCATACACATATAATTTGTCGCCCTTTTTAAGGTGTGGAGAGTTCCTTGATTGCTGTAACGGATGCTGGTAGTGGATCCGCTGGACCACCGCAAGCGATGGTGTAAGCCGTACCAGCGGGCGGAATCTAAGTAGAACCCGGTTTTCACCAGAGCCCGCCGCAGAGCGGGATGGACTTGCTGCGGCGGAGAACTACCAGGTCGCCCCACTGGCGTGACTTGCTTGCGGTGGCAGCCAAGGCAGTGTGTGGTACAAAATCGTGAGACGTAGGCGAAGTCGGAGACAGGCAAGAGGTCAGGGCAGGCGGCAAAGGTTCGTGGTCGAGAAACAGGAGCGTAAAGGTTCGGTACACGGAAGACAGGCTACGAGGCAGAAGACGCTTTCTCTAAGGCAGTACGGCACTAAAGATCCGGCAAAGGTGAACCGGAAGGAAGGAGGTTAAATAGGGTCACCTGCCAGCCTTTACCAATAATGGGCGTACTGGCCCCTTAAACCCCCGAGAGCCGGTGCGCGCACGCCTAAGGCGCGGGCATGCGCATACCGGCCGGCCAGGAGGACGAGAGGACGCGGGAGCGTGGTCAGGTAAGGAGGGAGCCGGGACGCGAGCCGTGGAACTGGCAGTAGCCGCCGGGACCCGACGGGCGGCAGCACGAGTGCGCCCGCAGCCCGGGCGAGGGGCTGCGGGCGCACTCGTGACAATTGCCCTTTTGTAAGAAGAAATGCTAAAATTCTATTAAAACTTGCAAGACCGTGGAGTAGGAAAGAGGAGGATGGAAGGCGCACTTGTTCTACAGCTGGTCTGGTCAGCACAATTGTGTACAGGCAAGGACCTGCCATATCATAGGATGCACATACAGTTAAAAAATATGGCAGAACAGGAAGCTATTGGCTCCCTGCCCCACCGACTGAAATGTCCAGTGAGCCAGAGCCAAAGCCTAAAGCTTACAGGGATAAGCAGCGCAGGAGGCGTGATACAGCAATGTTATCCTGCACAGCTGTGTCTCCTATTATAATAAATACACTATGTTGGCTCACAAGAGGCCACAACCCCACCTCTGAATCTGTCCACTTTTGAAAACTGCTGATAGCAGCATAAAAGCACCCCCAAAAAAACATCATTATTTTGTACAAACAAGGCTTGCACAAACATTTGCAACTTTTGTTACCTCTTTGTCACAAACATCACTGTGTCTAAATCATTACTCTTTTCTTTCAATAAGGAAGAAAAATTGAAAAGTTTATCAGTTACAAGTGAGGTTCTCCACTCATTTACCATTATCCTATTCAGATTCTTCTCATATACATACTGTGCCAGAGCGACTGCAGGTAGTTGCCTGTTTCTGCCACTAGACTGAGAGATACAGGAGATATACAAGCAACAAGCCACAAAGGGTACCTGGCCTTGCGGGGATACAAGCCAGTTGTATATATTGTCAGCCACAGTAATGGTTGGTAGCTGTTTTTAATTAGTTTGGATGTTCCAGTTTGGCTCTAATTTGTGAGTAGACAACGTGTTGAGTGGGTGTCTACTCCCCGTGTTCCAGGCCAGTTATAGGGGCAGGTCTCTGGAGGCCTATAAAAGGCCTGGGCCTGCGTGTGTTCAGGAGGTGTAGTTAGCTTCCTGGCAATAGAGCAACTGAAGAGCTGTGGAAAGGCTCTTACCCCAGAGGCTAGCAAGTGGCTGACCTCTGGAAGCTGAACCAGTGGAGACTGGTAAAACTGCATATTGATGTGACTGGACATTAGGTTCAGAGCACGTGTAGAGAGGGAATCTACATGTTCAGTAAGTGGCTGGATGGCCAGGGTTTTCTTTATGTTTAATGCTGTTTTCTGAAAACCGTGCTAAAAAATAAAGCTGGCTGCGGCCAGACTTAAAGAGAATCCTGTGTTGGAGTACCATGTGTTGATGTGCCCACCATTCTACCAAAGGACGGTGATCCGAGAGTGGAATACCCCCCGGGAGGGCACAAGATGGCAGCCGAAAGTGAGTGAGTCCCTACATATGGTGGAGGATGCGGGCATGTGTAGCACAGTTGAAATGGTAAAGGAGTAAGCCTACCAGTACCTGGGGCACAAGTAGTGTCTGAAGTGCTGCAGACAAAATTGGCACAATGCACAAAGTGGTGCAGGAAAACTGCAGTTACATGGGACTGCTGAATGCTAGCTCTGTGTGAGCAAGGGTTGGTCTAAAGAGACTCACAGAAGGTTGGGGTTAAAAGGATGGATGCGGCCGTTACCCAGGACAACCAGCCTCAACTTCAGAGGGTGGCCGCTGAGGTCCAGCTAAAGGAGATACCAGTAAGAACCCTGGAGTTGCTGGTGGGTGGCATCCCGCCTTTGGTTGATCTGGACTGTCCCCAAAGGGTCTCCAGAGTGCATCTAGACATCATATCCTCTGTAAATATCCGACCGGAACCGGGTAAGACTGTTGTACTGCATTTTGACACCTGTTGTGGGACTGTCAACCATGTACTGGAGGTATGTGAGGCCCTCTGAGTGGAGTTTATACTGGGCATAGACTTTCCCTATTTCTGGCAGTTGTGGGAGACGGCGAGGGTGCCAGGCAAAGCACGTGGCTTTTCCTGGGAAGAGCCCCCTGCAGAGGGTGCTGTGCCACTGCCTAAGAGGAAAGAGACAAAATTATCACCTCTGAACAGTTCCTAGGGGCGGCCGGGGCGCCGCGGCTCCGCTCACCTGAGGGGGGCGCCGCGACCGCTCACCCCGCCCGCCCGGAGAATCGCCCACGGCTTTGCGCGACTGTCTTATAACAGTCGCGCAGAGCCAGCAGCTGCAGGTGCAGGGATGAGGCGGGACAGATCGTTCCCGTCCTGGCTCCTCCCCTTTATCAGCGCGCCCCCTGCGATGCTGGGTCTCCTCGGCTGGCAGCTCTGCCACCGAGGAGATCTCTGGGAGCTATGTGACAGAGTAAGCAGCGTGATGACGTCACACTGCTTACACCGCTCAGCAGCTCTGGACCGGGACGCGCGGACCCATGTGAGTACTTTTTTGTTATTTTATATTTAGTTACAGGGGGGCATCACTGGCTACAAGGGGGGCATAACTGGCTACAGGGGGGCATCACTGGCTACAGGGGGCATCACTGGCTACAAGGGGGGCATCACTGGCTACAGGGGGCATCACTGGCTACAGGGGGGCATCACTGGCTACAGGGGGGCATCACTGGCTACAGGGGGCATCACTGGCTACAAGGGGAGCATCACTGGCTACAGGGGGCATCACTGGCTACAGGGGCCATCACTGGCTACAGGGGCATCACTGGCAACATGGGGGCATCACTGGCTACGGGGAGAATCACTGGCTACAAGGGGGGCATCACTGGTTACAAGGGGCATCACTGGCTACAGGGGGGCATCAATGGCTACAGGGGGCACACTGGCTACAAAAGGGGCATCACTGGTTACAGGGGGCATCACTGGCTACAGAGGGCATCACTGGCTACAGGGGGCATCACTGGCTACAGGGGGGGCATCATGGGTTACAGGGGGGCATCACTGGCGACAAGGGAGCTCATGGCTACGGGGGCATCACTGGCTACATGGGGGCATCATGGCTACAGGGGGCACACTGGCTAAAAGGGGGGGTCACTGGCTACAGGGGCATCACTGGCTACAAGGGGGGGGCATCACTGGCTACAGGGGGCATCACTGGCTACAGGGGGCATACTGGTACAGGGTGCATCCTGGCTACAGGGGCATCCTGGTACAATGGGGGCATCACTGGCTCAGGGGGCATCACTGGCTACAGGGGCATCCACTGGCTACAGGGGCATCATTGCTACAGGGGAGGCATCACTGGCTACAAGGGGGGCATCACTGGCTACAGGGGGCATCACTGGCTACAAGGGGGCATCCACTGGCTACAGGGGGGCATCACTGGCTACAGGGGAGGCATCACTGGCTACAAGGGGGGCATATGGCTACAGGGGGCATCACTGGCTACAAGGGGGGCATCATGGCTACAGGGTGCACACTGGCTACAAGGAGGGCATGCAGGGGATCACTGGTACAGGGGGGCACCACTGGCTACAATGGGGCATCACTGGCTACAAAAGGGCATCACTGGCTACAAGGGGGCATCTACTGGCTACAGCGGGCATCTACTGGCTACAGGGGGCATCACTGGCTACAATGGGGACTACAGGGGGGCATCTACTGGCTACAGGGGGCATCACTGGCTACAGTGGGCATCACTGGCTACAGAGGGGCATCACTGGCTACAGGGGCATCACTGGCTCCAAGGGGGCATCACTGGCTACAGGGGGCATCACTGGCTACAAGGGGTGGCATCTACTGGCTACAGGGGGCATCACTGGCTACAGGGGGGTTCGCTGGCTACAGGGGGCATCTACTGGCTACAGGGGGCATCACTGGCTACAGGGGGGCTTCACTGGCTACAGGGGGCATCTACTGGCTGCAGGGGGCATCACTGGCTACAGGGGGGCATCTACTGGCTACAGGGGGGCATCTACTGGCTGCAGGGGGCATCACTGGCTACGGGGGGCATTCACTGGCTACAGGGGGGAATCAGTGACTACAGAGAGGCATCACTGGCTACAGGGGGCATCTTCTGGCTACAGGGGGCATCACTGGCTACAGAGGGGGCATCACTGGCTACAGGGGGCATCACTGGCTACAGGGGGGCATCTACTGGCTACAGGGGGATCTTCTGGCTACAGGGGGCATCACTGGCTACAGGGGGGAATCTTCTGCCTCAGGGGGCATCACTGGCTACAGGGGGGCATCTTCTGCCTACAGGGGGCTACTACCTGGCTATAGGGGGATACTATGTGGCTACAGGGGGCATATTACATGGCTACCATATGAGGTGCTATAGATGGGGAGTTTGTATAGAGATAGGAATTGGTAGAGAAGTGCTGATAAATTGAGGAGACTTAAGATGTTTGCTTTGTAAATTTTACAGTGTAGAGTTGGGAGTAGTCGTCATGGCGTCTGGGACAGATGAGAAAAGAAGAAGAGAAAGAGAACAACTCTTCAGAGACGTCTCCTGTGAGTCACTAGATATAACTTTACTGTAATCATTTATATGTCTGCAGAGCCTGTGTACAACTGGTATCCAACACTGTATGGTCACTGTATGCTGTTAATATTGGTTGTAGTATAATGGTTTATACTCAGTAATGGTCAGTTTGTATTATTCGGTCACTGTGTGTTGGTGATATGTGGTCTTGGGATTCTGGTTTTGTGTAGTAGTGTTATTTGGTAACTGTATGACTTATTTAGTAGTTTTATACGCAGCACATTGTGGTAAAGCTTTTTGTATATTTTACTTTGGTTGATGATGGTGCACTGTGTCGCATAGTGGCACATTATATTACCGGGGGAGGAGGTGGGGGGCGAAATTTCTTCACCTCACCCTGAGTGAAATTTAGCCTAGGAACTGCCCTGCCTATGAAGATCCCTGAGAAGATGATAGGCAGAGAGTCCCTGTCCGGCTGTCTGAATATGGACCCGAGTACAGTAATCGTATGCCCAGCAATGCTGCGAAGTGTGAAAAGTTCAGAGAGCAGTGAGACTGTGATACGTGGATTTGAAAAGTCTCATGGACTTTATGGTTATGATATGTCTGCAATGGTGTCTATTGACAATGTCACTAGTGAGATAAATATCCCTCTGATAAACAGAACTACCTGAGCAGGGGGAGGGGAGCTGGGTCACTGAGTCAGATGCAGTAACGGCCAAATTTGAAATAGCTGCTAATGCCATGACAGGTAAAGCAGTAGCAGGGTGTAGCTCTGGTGCGGCCCTGAGTGAACAAGCAGCTAGAGGTACTGTAGCAGTAGAGGACAGCAGCTCAGGTCTGCCACTGGAGGTCATGGCTGTAAGGGCTATGTGTGAAGTTAATGCAGAGTGTAAACTAGCTTCTGAAAAAACTACAGCCCCAGCGCTACAGCAGACAAGCTCAAGTGCGCCCCTAGAGGTCAGTGTTAACAGTGCTGAGAGAATCACAGAGGATGTTTGTTCTGTGGTTGGCCATAGCAGCAGTTAGCCTTTGCACCTCCTGTTGCAAAAACTTATGAATATGAGTGCCCTGTCACTATGTGTGAAGTATCTGGAGTCCAGTTGGTAGGAATATCTACTAGTGACCCCTGTACACTGTGTGTATGTGATGGTAATGTGCAAGTTGCAGTGGCCCTAGTGGGTTT
>JAODAL010054853.1:0-24359 GCA_025379985.1 Phyllomedusa bahiana | reverse complement strand
GAAACCCTGGCTGTGAAATTTGGAAAAGTTTGGAAAAGGGGAGGGGGTTTTGCAGAGAGGGGGAAAACCGAAAAAGCAAGGATTTTACAGTAAGTCAAAAAAGAGAAAGAAAAAAGGGCAGTAATGAGAGTTTGAGTCTTTTCCCACATTGAAAATTTTGGGACGGATTTTGGGGGATTTTTTGAGGTGCAGGTGCCCCAGGGCGGGAAAGGGGTTTGGGGATATGGGGGGGGAAAAAGGTTTCAGATAAAAAAACATTTTAAAAACCCCTTTGGACAGGGGGGCCTGCTCCCTGGGGAAAAAATGGGGGGGTAACCCTTTAAAAAAACAGAAATAGCCGGGGGGGGGGGTTGGTTAAGTGATGGGGGGGAAAAAGACAAAAAGTTAAAGTCTAGGAGGTTTTTTAGTTTCGATGGAAAAAGGGGGACTTTGATGTCGGGAGCCCGGGGGACAAAACAGTAAATGGTGTTTTTAGCAAGGTGGGGTGAGGTCCGGGGGGAGGGGGGGTTTTAATTGGGGTTTTTCAACCGCATAGAGATGGTACGGGAAGCCAAATTAATGATGGTTTGCCCCAAGGGGGTTTGTTTTCAATGAAAAGAGGAGGGGGCCCTAAAAATGACCCCTGGGGAAACCCCAAAACGCAAGGGAAGAGGGGGGGAAGGTCTAACCAGAAAAACGGGGAACAAAGGGAAAATTGGGGGTTTCAGGGGGGGGTTTAGGACGAGAACCAAGGGGAGACGGTGTTTGGAGGCCAAGGGGGGTGCTGAGCATGCTGAGGAGAAGTTGGTGACCCAACAGTGTCAAATCGCTGAGAAGATCCAGGGAGAAGAAACAATGAGTAGTTCCCTTTTTGATTTTGCTGTTGGAGGTAAATTTGAGATTTAACAAGGGGGTTTTTGGGGGGGAGTGGGGGTTTTGGGAAACTGTTTGAAAGCGGGTTTCCAGAAGGGTTAGAAAGAGATTCATGTTTTTTAATTTTATACTAAAATTATTGACGGGGAATTTTAAACCACCCCCAAGCCAATATCCCCCCAAAACATTTGTGAGGGAATTTTGCCACCTTTACCATGCCCCTTATATAAATCCCCCCAAAAGTAACAAAAAAATATACAAAAAAATTGATTACATATCGCCCCCCTTGTATTTAAAAGAATAATACCAAAACACCCTTGACCACATATCCCACCACATAGTGCCTAAATTTAATACCTCACAGCAGGGCCCAAAATATCACCCCCAAATTTAGAAAACTAAATAATTCACAAAAATGTAACCCCCATTACCCCCACATAGTTTATGAAAAATTTCCAACCCCCCTTGACCAAATATAAATCCCCCCGGGGTAAATTGAATTAATATTGCTATAACGTTACCAAATGGATTTTTCCCCAACTTTCCCGCTTCAGAAGAAACCCCTTTAAAAAACCCATCTCTTCAGGTTTACCCTTACTACCTAGAATAAAACCCCGCAAAAGCTTGTCTGCCCTCCCCTTTCTTTTCCCCCTTTTATTGTAGATTGTATGCTTTGCGCACAGGGTCTTTTCTCTCTTTTTCCCAGTTGTTAGTCACAGATTGTCACTATTTTTAATTGTTTGATTTTTTGTTATTTTAACGTGCCTTGAAAAAGGGATTCGGCCCCCTTAAAACCCTTTCACCCTTTTCCCACATTTCAGGCTTAAAACATAAAGATAAAAAAAATTTTTTTTTTTTTATTGTGAAAAAATAAAAGGGGGGGCAAAAATTTTTTGAAGGGGAAAGGAAATTTTTGGTATTTTAAAATTTTGTAAAAAAACCCCAAAAAATGAAAAGTGGGGGGGGCAAAATTATTCCCCCCCCTTAAGTTAAAAACTTTTTTAGCCCCCTTTTTTACTGCGGGGGAAAATAACAGCTGAAAAGGGTTTCCCTTGGGGGTAGGTCTCTATCCTTTTTTGCACTTTCGAGGGGCCCTGAAATACTTCCCAATTTTTCCCTTTGGGGAAACGTGGGGCTCGGGTTGAGGTTGGATGGAGAGCATTTGCAGCCCTTTTTTTCAGTTTTTTTCTTTTTACAAAAGTTTAAAATATTCAAAAAAATTTTCATTCCCCCTTCGCAATTTTTGCCCAAATTGGGTTGTTGATTCTTCCCCAAAAAAAATTTAAAAATTTTTAAATATGTTTTTTTGTTTTAATGCCTGAAATGTGGAAAAAAAGGTTTTAAAAAGGGTTAAAGGGGGGAAAAGAATAATTTCGAAAAGGGCACTGTAAGTGCCCCTTGTGCTTTTTTGGATGTCCTTTAAAAAAAAATTTCCGGGAAAAATTTCCTCAGAAAAAAAAAGAAATTTCTTTTATGGTTTTGGGGAACAACAAGCCGTCACTAAAAAATTTCCTAAAAAAAATCCAAAAATTTAAAAAATTAAAATTTTTAAATTTATACCCTTAAAAATAGATTACGTATTAAAGTTACCTCGGTCAATTTATTTTATAAAATTAACAAACAAAAGGGTCCTATCTTTTTTCCCCTCCCGTTTTTCCTAAAATTTAGCCCAATTTATTTTTCCCGTTTAAGGGGAGGGTCTAGTCTTTGTAGGCTCACCCTTTTTAAATCTCTTTATGCCCCTATAAACACCAGAAAACATTTTACTTTTTACTTTTTTGGGTTAAGTTTTTAAAATTTTTCATAAATTTAAAAATTCCAAAAACAGTTTTTGCTTTTCCCTTTTAAAAGGTCCCATAAAAAGTAATCAAAGGCCACAGCCCCAGGATTTGAACACTGCAATTTCTTTTTGTTTGGGGTTTAAATTCTATGTATATGCCCGTGTAGGGAAAACTGTTTCATTTTTCCTACATCATTTCAAAGATTTTTTAAAACCCTTATCCTCGCGTTTTTCCCCCCCTTTCTTTTTTATGGGGTTCTCAGGGGGATCTCCTAGGGGACGTCACATGACTCAAGTTAGTGGGTTATCCTCAAATATGTGATTTTTTACTATGTCCTGTATCCCCATTTTAAATAGGTTAAATCCCCCCGTATTTCCCGCCCTCAGGTGCGCTCCCCAATCGGCGTCTTCAAATCGTACTGCAAAAGGCCCCGGCATTGGGGCGGATCTGGAAAACCGGGCCCCTTTTTCAGCCGGAAACGCGCGATTAACTGGGTTTTTCCTTCAGATCGCTACTGCGAATGCGCTGGAAAAGAGCGGCCCCTTGAAAACAAAAAAATGCTGGCCGGGGCATGCCCCGATAGCTCGGCGTCACTTTGGGTTAATGGCTTGCGCCGGTACGGCCGGTTCTTCAGGGCCCAAAATCATCTGGCACGCCCCAAAACCAACGCGGTTCCCACTGGGACTCTCCTACCACTTCCATCTCAATTCTCAGGTTATTTTTAGGCCCAAAAATTCCATTTTCTATTTCTCCATTTTCCAGAGTTTGGGCGCGTCAATACCATATTTTAAAACCTATCCCATCGCGGCACGCAGAAAATAGTTTAAAATTTAAAAATCAAAACCCCCTTTAATTAGTTATAAGGTATACTTTAACCACTGGCGGGAAAAAAACCAAGTATACAGTTTTATATGTTTAGATACTTTCTTGGTGGTCAGATAAAAAAAATTAAATTTCAGTATTCCCACCCCATATTCCTAATTGGGTTTTTTACCCACAAAAAAGATCAAAAAGGGGGATGCCTTTTAAAAGGCCCCCAAGAAAAAAACATCTTTTAAAAAAAATAAAATAAATTACGGATGCAAGAGTAAAAATGTTTCGGGATCAAGATTTATAAAAATTTCCCTAAAGAAAAATAGTTAATTTCCTAAGGGGTTTTCTCCCCAGATAAACCCACCCTTTTAAATATCATTTTGAGTTTACGGTCCCCAAAAGAACGTTAAATTTAAAAAATACCCCGGAGATTTAAAATTAAAAACGGGCCAAAAATAGAATTTTCTTTTAAGCCCCTTTTGGGGCTGCATTTTTTCATTCTAAGGTTTCCACTTTTTTTTTCCTTACAAAGAAATTTTTTTATCAAGATTTCCCTTTCTTAATGTTGAGTTTATTTTTCCTTTTAAACAGAAAAAAATCGGCCCGAGGAATCTCCCTCAGCTCCATCCAATATGCCGGGGCAAAGGGGTTCACGTCTATGCGCACACCCCCAAAGGGTGTTCCCCAAATTTGGGATTTTTTTTTGTTCTGGTGGGTTTACCTTTTTATTTTTTTGCCACGTAAATTCCCAGATTTAAAAAAAAACCCCGGGTACGAAATTCAAAAAATCAGGGAATTAAAAATAAAATTTTCCCTGTCCCCAAAATCTTAAACCCCAAAGGGGACAGTTTAAAATTGGGAAAAAATGTACTTTTTCTGCATCTAAACTTCCCCAAGGGTTTTTCGATTTTCCATGTTCCTTTTGGGTTTTTTGGTAAACGTTTTGTGGCTGTGAATTGCCTATCCCTAAAGGGCCCTTCTTTCTATATGTCATTTGGGAGTTTTGAGAGGCAACAGCTAGTTTTTTATCACAATAAAAATATCCCCCAAAATGTATCCGAAAAAGGTTCTTTTTAAACATCATTGTTTCGGTTGTCTTATGGGGGCCAAATTATCCTAAAATGGATTTATCATCTCTTGGTCCCCTGGGTTTTCAATAGAGGGTTTCCTGTCATTTCCAAAGTGGTTTTTAAATTGGCAGGCTTCAATAGGGGGGGAGGATTTTCCCCTTTCCGGGAAATTTACCCTTTTGAGGTCTTTTGCCTTTTGGGTAAAAATCTCTTATTTGGAGCGTTTTTCTATATGTAGGAAAGGGCCCTTTGGGGTTTAAACCTCTTTTTAGCTTTTCAGGGGGGATATAAAACCCACCGCGGGGATATTAGTACCCCTTCTCCTTAGATGATTTCCAAGTTTGTTGAAACCCCAAAATTTCCATCCCTGAAAAATCCTCGTTTCCCAAAATGTTATTTCTGACATAGGATTCAAATGTAAATTTAAACCCCAATTCATTTAGTGTTCAGCACTGGTTAAATTTTAAAACGACGCCCCCGTCCCCTGCCTCAGAAAGAAGACGTCTTTAAATGAATCTGCCCAAGTATAGTTTTTTATTGGTAAACCCCCTCCATCTCCTCCCAAAACCACCGGGGCCCCCTCCCCCCACCAGCCCGGAAAAAAATTCGCTTTAGTGGGAGGCATGGGTTTTCCCAATAGCGGTACCCTGAGCTGGGGGTAGACCCGGGGTTCCGAAGAAAAAAATTTAGTTATGGGTGAAAATTTAAATTTCCCAAAAAGTTCAAAAACCCAATTTTATTAGTTTTTAAATTTGTCCCCCCTTTTTTTCCCCAAAGGAAAATTTTTTCCGGCTTGGGGGGCTCAGTGGTGCGGTTTTTTCTGTTTTTACGGCTCCCCATCCACTGGGGCCCAAAACCTTTCATCCTTCTGGGTGTTAAATTCCCCCCCATTTTCTTTAGGAGGTAAGCTGTATCTTAAGATAAAAAAGGGAAAGATCAATAAAAAAGGGTCCCTGATTTTCCTTGTCCACTTAGTTTTTTGGACTTTTTTTAAAGGGAAAAACCCCGACACATTCGGGCGACTTTCAGGGGGACCCAAACCCTTTTTTTCCCCCTTGGGAAATTTGCTTTAAAAACATCGCGACTTGTTTTTTTTTTCGGGAGTAAGAAAGCACCCTCTTTCCTTTGACGGATCCCTTCACCCAACCCCATGTATAAAAATTAGTTTCAGCCCCCCCAAAAAAATTTTTCCCTTTGGGTCATTTTCCGGTAGCTTTATCTGTCCGTCCTCCGGGAAGTCTCTTACACATTGAGTATACCCCCTTTGGCCCGGGGGCCAAAATTTTTCCCCACCTTATTTGGGGTTTTTTATTTTTTTGTCATGATTGATTCAAGGAAATAAACCGTTTTTGAATCTCTTTTTGGGGTTTAAAAGGTTTTTGGGCCATTCCGATAGTGGTTTTTGTTTCTTTTTAAAAAATCAAGATCTTTAATTCCCCATTTTCAGAAAAATATCTTTTTCCCGGTGTCTCTTGTTTTTGGGGGAAACCTGGTGTTTTTTTGGTTTAAAATCATTTTTGGGGGCCCAAAATTTTCCATTCCCAAAAAACCCCCTTTTTAAATTTTAAACCCAAAAAATTTTTCTCATTTCCTTTTTGATCTTCAATAGGAATTCCCCCAATTTCCTCACGTAGTTTATCATTATTCTTGAAAAATTTTAAAAACCACTTTTTTTTAGCCCAAAAAAGGGGTTTAAATCCTTTACCAGTTAAAAATTTACTAAATCTATTGTTGGCAATTTGATAAAACCTTCTTTTGAACACTCAATTGTTCCTGTGTAAGGTTTTCTGAGATAGATTTAAATTTTTTGATTTTGCCCCTGCCCTTTTTTTGGCACTTTTTTTTAAAATGTTTAAATTTTGCTTTCCCTTTAAAGGGGTAGGAAAGGGGCCCCCCCGGTTAGTCTAAAAAAAAGGGGTTTTATGAAAGAGGTTGATAGGGGGGAGGAAATACCATCCAAAAAAGGGGGCCGTTTTTTCATTGGGGTTCTTTGGTTTTTTTTTTATATTTTATTTGGCACATATTGGGCCCCCCAATTTTCCCCCTTCCCTTTATGTTCCATTTCTATTTTCCCGATTGATTCCTCCCTATTTCCCCTATGGAAACCCCCCCTTTAGTTAAAGTTAGTTGTATAGTTTTCGGGGGTCCCAAAAAATTTAGAAAAAGGAGATATCTGGTTTTCCCTTTTGTTTACTTTCAAAAAAAGTTGGAAAAAACCTTTCCCCCCCTTAAATTTCCCCGAGATCCTTAAAAATCTGTTTATGCTTACGTTCTTTTTTTAAAAATTGAGTTTTTTATTTTAAAGGGTTTTTTATTTTTTGACCCCAATAGGGTTTAGTGGGAAATTTTTTGGGGTAAAAGGAAATTTTAACGGTTTGTGCGTTAAAAAATTAAAATGGTTTTTAAAATTTTTCAAGAATAAGATAAAAAGTATTTGAGGAAAATTGGGGGAAATTTCCCATTGAAGATCTAAAGGAGTGAGAAAAAATTGGGCTGATTTATTGGGAAAAGGGGTTGAATGGGAAATGAAGTTGGGCCCCCCCAAATGATTTTTTAAAACCAAAAAAAACCAAGGGGTTTTCCCCCACCAAAAGGACACCGGAAAAAAGATTTGTTTCTTTTGGAAAAAGGGAATGAAAGATTTAAGTCTTTTTAAAGAAAAAAAAACCAAAATCTGGGGAAAAGCCAAATCTTTCCCCAAAAGAGATTTTAAAAAGGTTTTATTTCTCCTTTTAATCATCCTGACATAATATTAAAACCTCAAATAAGGGGGGGAAATATTGTGGTCTGGCCATTTTTGGGGTATAATCAGATGTGTAAGGGGTTTGGGGGGAGAACAGGATTATGGGTATCCGGGAAGTGACCCCCGGAAAGATTTTTGGGGGGGAAAGTTTAATCTATTAAATTTTTCTTTGGGGTTGTTTTAAGGGGGGGTCCTTTTCAAAGATGGGGGGTGCTTTTTACCCCGAAAAAAAACCCCAAGTCGGGCGTTTTTCCATTACCCATGGTGCCAAAAAAGGTTTGGTCCCCCCGAGAGTTCGGGCCCCATTGTTTTTCGGGGGATTGATTCCTTGGGCACAGAAAGGGGGAAAACTATGTGGGGGCAAAAGGGTTTCTTTAGGGAAAAATTTTTTATTAACTCTTCCCTTTTTTTGGAGATACAGTGACCTCCCAAAGAAATGGGGGGTTTAAACATCCCCAGAAAGGTTTTATTGGGTTTGGCCCCAGTGGTGTGGAGGGGGGGTGTACAGCGTAAAACCGCCCCCACTGGGGTTCCATTTTTGGGTGAAATATTTCCCTTTGGGAAAGAGGGGGGGCAATTTTAAAAACCTTAAAAAAAATTTGGGTTTTTGAATTTTTTGGAATTTATTGTCCCCTTAAAAAATTTTTTTTCGGACCCGGGTTTTCCCCAACCCCGGGTCAGGGGGGTTCCCCTTTGGGAAAAAACCCTTGCGCCCCAGTATGCGAATTTATTTGGGGGTGGTTGGGGGGGGGCCCCCGGTGTTGGAAGGGGAAGGAGGGGTTACCAATAAAAATTTTGGCAGGGGACCGGAAAAGGGGACGTTTAGAGAATTTATCCCGGTGTGTAAAAATAAAGGGGATTGGGGTTTTTAAATTACATTTGAGATCCCTATGTAGGGAAAAAACTTTTTTGGGATTTGAGGATTTTTTAAGGGGGTGGGTTTGGGTTCATACAAAATTTTTGGGCTTATCGTTTTGGAGACGGTACTAATTTGCCTCCCGCGGGGGGGATTCCCTATCACCCCCGGAAAAGCTTTTAAAAAGGGGGGTTTTCCCCAAAAGGGCAATACCCCACGTATATGTAGAAATGCTCCAAAAATAAGAATTTTTTTCCAAAAAGGCAAATGACCTTTAAGGAAGGGTTTCCCGGGGAAAAGGGGGTTTTCCTCCAACAGTATTGAAAATGCATTTAAGAAAGCACTTAGGAGTTTACAGGAACCATCTATTGAACCCGAGGGGGCCCCCCGAGATGAGGAAAACCCCTTTTTGGGGGTAATAGGCAAATATGATAACCGAAAAAAATGTTTTAATGAAAGATCTTGCGGGGGGACATTGGGGAAAATTTTTTGCATTGTGACAAAGACTAGCTGTTTTTCTCTCTAAAAAAAATCCTTTAAGGGAAAATAGAAGGGAAAAAGGGCATTGGGGAAAAGGCTGATTTACAGCCCCTATACCTCACCCCAAAAAACCCAAAAGGAAAAATTTGGTTTAAAAACGTTTAAAAAATGGGGGAAAGTTTAGATTGTGGAAAAATGTTCATTTTGCAAATATATCTTTTCAGAAAAAAGGAGTTTAAGAGGGTTCGGTACAGGGGAAAAATCTTGCGATTTTGTTTATTTCATGAATTGCCTGTTCCCCCGGGGAGTTGGGTTTTTTTGGGAAAATTTAGCTTTGGCCCCCCAAATTTTATTGGTTTTTAAAGGGCCAGGGAAATTAAAAAACCCCTGGTTTAAAAACTTTGGGGATTTGGGGACATAGGACGTGACCCCCCCCTCTTGCCGGCATTTTGGATGGAAAATGAGGGAGGTTTCCTCGGGAAAGATTTTTCCCGTGTATGTGAAAAGATAAATGGGCAAAGAGAAAGGGAAACCCTTTATAAAAAAATTTTCTTTGTAAGGAAAAAAAGAGTGGACCTTTAGAAAAGAAACGATTTCAGCCCGGGGTCTTAAAAGAAAATTCTATTTTTGGGTGTTTTATTTTGGGAAAATTTTGGTGTATATTTATTCAAAATTTGGGTTTTGGTATTTCCCGTTGGTCATAATGATAAAATGGATTGGGTTTTATTGGGCCCGAATAGCCATTAGGATATGATCTTTATCTAGGGGGTTATATATATTCTTGATCCCGAAACCCTTTTTATCTTGCTTTGTATTGTTTCAAATTTTTTTTTAAAAGTTTTTTCTCTATGCTCTATTAGGCATCCCTCTTTTTAGATTTTTCTTGTGGGTATATTTGGCCCAATGAGGAATATGTGGGGGGTATATGAAATGATTTTTTTTTCTAAAACCCCAAGATGTGATTAATTTATAAGTTGTATATGTTTGCCGCCCGTTGGGGATGTATACCCTTTTATTAATTATTGGGATGTGATTTAAAATTTGAAAGCTAAAAAATGCCCGCGTGCCTGATGGTTTTAGGTTTAAATTATGGTTTTTGAGTTCGCCCAAAACTCTGGAATTTTAATGGAGGGAAAAAGAAACGGACCATTTTGTTTCCTAATTTTTAAAATTTTGTGAGAAAATTTTTGGGGATGTTTGGGAGGAGGTCTTTAGTGGGGGGGGGCGCGTTTTGGGTTTGGGGCGTGCGAGATGATTTTGGGCCGGGTGATGATTTTCCGGCCCCTTTGCCCGGGGGCCCCAAGGGGGAGTAAGGGAATGTGGGCGCCGAGTTTCGGCGCATGGGGCGGTTTTGGGGCGGGTGTGGTTGTCATTTGGGGCCGCTCTATTTCCGGGCGATGGCAAATTTGCGATCTGAAAATTGCCGAGTTTTTCGGGGGGTTTGGGGGGGCCCCGAACGGGTGGTTTCCTGATGCCGCCTAACGCCCGGGCATGTGCAGTAGCGATTTGAAGCGCCGATTTGGGGAGCGCACCTGGGGGGCGGTAAACGCGGTTTATTGAACCTATTTAAGATGGGAAAACAGGACCCTTGTAAAATTTAGCATTATCGAGGGAGGAAATAATTTCTTTAGTCAGTTTGACCCTCCTTAGGGATCCTCCCGTTTTAACCCCCTAAAAAAAGGAGGGGGGAAAACGCGTGAGGATTTGGTTTGATGTTTCTTTGGTTTATTTGGAAAAAAGGGTTTTTGTTCCCAAAGGGACGATATACCTTAAAAATATTTACCCTTTTTTAACTTGAAAAAAGGGGAAAAAATTTCAAATGTTCTTTTCCTGGAATGTGAGCCTTTGGTACTTTTTATGGGAAATTTTAAGGAATTTGTGATAACTGTGTTTTGGGTTTTTTAATTTTTGGAAATTTAAAAAAACTGTACCCGAAAAATAATTTGTTAATGGGTTTTGGTGGTTGGGTAGGGACTTTAAAAAGATTTAATTGGGTGAGCCTTCCCAAAAACAAAGGCGTCCTTTTTGGGCGTTTTCTTTGGGGTTTATTTTTGGGTAAGTGTAGGGAAAAAGATTGGGCTGTGTATATGGGATATTTATTTTTGATTGAGATAGATTGGTTTCGTTTTAAACGTATTTTATGGGATTTTAAAAAAAGTTTATTTTTTTTGGTTTTATTTTTTTTTAGGTTTTTTCGTGGGCTGGTTTTGGTTGGGCCGTTGCTTTGGTCTTAAATTTGGGGGGGCAGGGGAAAACCAAAAAAATCTATATAAATAAAACTTCCGTTTGTGGTTTGTGTCCAGTTAAACCGGGGCAAGGCCCGGTGGAAGGGCCCCCCCCCAAAGTAAAACCCAAAAGACGAGTAGGATAAAGGGCCGCCCTTCCCTAAATTTTAAACCCCGTTTTGGGGGGAAAATTTTTTAATTCTTTTTTTCCGACCCTTTTTTAAAAATGTTCACGGGGGATAACCCATATTCAAAAGGGTTTCGTGGGCAAGATAGTTTTTAGCCCTGGGGGCCCCTTAAAAAACCCGGGCCATTACGGGGGGCTTGTCCCTTTCCTTGGGGGCCCTTTAATTTTGGGGGGGGTTGGAAACTGTTATTTTTAGTAAGCCCCAGGGGTTTTCCACATTGATGGGGGGAAAAAAAAAAAAGGCACCACCCCCCTCAGCGTAATTTCCTCCCTTTAAACCCTTAAAGCCTTGGGCGTTTTTCAGTAGTCCCCGGGCCGTAAGGGGGGTTTGTAGGGGGAAAAGGGTCCGCGGAAACCCCCCCCCCAGGGCCGCCGCCCGGGGTTAGCGGGCCCCAAAAAGGGGCCGTAAACCCCCTTAAAAGTAAAAGCGCGGGGGTGGCTCCCCCCCGTGGCGCTGTTTTTTCCCATCAGGGCCGCCGCCAAAGATGGTTGCGGGGGTTGAATTTTTTAAAAAGCCGATAAGGGTTTCCCCAGCAACCCAATTTGGTTTCGGTGTTTGGCTTAAGGCAGCTATGCGGGGCCGAAAACGGGTCACCGGGCCAAAGGTGGTGGGGAGCCTTGTTTTAAAAGGCCTCCCCCTAATTTCATGGCGGTTTGCCCCCCCTTCTTCCGCGCGGGAAGGGGGGGGAAAACCCCCAAACTTTGTAACCCCTAATTTCATTGCCTAAAGCCCAAAGATTAGGTTGTAATTTTCAATCGCGGGGCCCCTAGTGGTCAAGTACCCCCAGGGGGGCCTCAATGTTGCAGTTAAAAAAATAATAAAAAAGTTTTTAAAATTAAAAAAAAAAAAAAAAAGTAAATTTAAAAATTTCCAAAACACCCCCCCCCCTTTCCCCCTTTTACAAAATTAAAAAACATTAAAATTTAAAAAAAATTTTAAAATATTTTTGGTATGCCGCGTCCGAAAAAAAATCCAAAACTATAAAAAAATAAAAAACATTTTTTCCCGTACGTGAAACCGTTGAAGGGAAAAAAAATTCCCAAAAGCCAAAAATTGCGTTTTTTTTGGGATTTTTTCACTAAAAAATGGAAAAAAAATGTCCAAAAAAAATTGATTTCGTCCCAAAATGCTTTGCAATTTTTAAAAAAATGGGGCCCAAAAGGGCTTTTTTTACCAGCGGAAAAAATTTTCGGTGGTTAAATTCAATTTTCACTTATATCCCCCGCGGCGTATTCGGCCCCCGGGGGGGGAGCGTAATCCATAGTTTTCTATGGAAACCCGTGGGATTACCGTAATGACTGGGCCGTTTTCAGCCCGTAATTTGCGCACTACGGCACGTAATTACGGACTGAAATACGTCCAGTTTTAAGCCGTATGAACATGGCCTTAAAAGACCACTTCTTACGGTATCAGAAAGATGCCTTCTGATTCAAACTTTTAGTGGTCCTGTGGTACATCCCACATATTGGCGTTTACAGATATTACAGGCAATAAGATAAATAACAAATTTGCTATTGCAATTAATAAATTGCTTGATACTGTAAACTTTTTTGGTTACAAAAGATTCAAATGTTTTGGATTTCGATACATACTTACAGGCTGTGCATTGAGTGTGTCCACAGCCATAAATATTATATGTACTTCCATTGGCTAATGTTTAGAACTAGCTACACCCTGATTGGTTATTCGGTCTGTCACTAGACGAGCCCTCTGCTCAGTTTCCCATGTTATTTTACATTGAGAGTAGCTCTCCCTACCATTGGTCAGTTCTCAAAACCGATTCCTCTGATTGGCTAGATAGTCTGTCAATCGAAAAAGCGCCCTGTTAATTTCCCCATGTTATTTCACATAGGGAGTAGCTCCTTCTGCCATTGGCCAATCCGTATTACACCGCTCTCATCTGATTGGCCATAATCATTTCATGCACAAAGCGCCTTCAATTTTTCCCATGTTAATTCTCATAGAGAGTAGCTCTCTTTACCATTGGCCAATTCATAACACCGCCCTATTCTGATTGGCTACAAACAATCCTCTATTATTAGTTTTTTCACCAATACAGTGATATGGAGTTAAGTACTATCGCACAGGAGATAGCTCCCTCCGTGATAGGCGCTACACACAATACCCGTCAGTAATTTCATTGGTCCAATAAGAGTAAATTCTATATTTATGAATTACTGTTTTTACCCAATTTTATCCCATTCACCAGGTTTTAGCATTACCCAGCACAAGAATAAGTACATAATATAATATTAATCACTAGCTTTATTAAATAAATAAATAAAAAAATAAATATAATTCTCAAATAAGCATAAACAACAGTATTTTAGAGTAAAGAAAATTTATTTTTATATTTTTATTCTTTAGAATTTCCCATACCACGAATTTAGTGTGTTTTCAGCATGTTTTTACGGTCAGTTACATATTTTGTCAAACGTGTTTACTTCATAAAAAATGTATGAAAAAAATGTATGCATAAAATATATGTATAACAGCATCTCTTCAGCCGCAGCGAGTTCATCCACGGAGGTCTCCGGTTGTGGAAACTAAACACCCAAAATGTTGATTGATGTACCGCTGCTCCAATCATATACCGACACATCTATCTCTTGGCTATCGAAAGCCTGTCAATGATGACCTGATTCACGGTTCATCTAATCATTCGGCTCTTGTGATACGTTGATTGACGATTCAGTCAGCCTATACAAAAAATAACATCCATTTAAATACCACAGTAGTCCTCCTTACAGTATTACCCTTGAGAAAGTGCCGGTATACGGCAGGAAACGCGTTGGGTTTTAGCGTCCTCTGTTTTTTAATAGTGTGAGGGTTATACACCCTACATTTTTAAGAATAAAGTACCTTTTTTAACTAAGCCATTACCACGGCTACAGTTATTTCTACGTTCCACGTGCGCCGGGTCCGCCATTTTTACTTTTATAACAGTTTTTATCCGGCGTTCACCCAAAACCCCGGAATCCATTGGACCAGGGGCACCCTGATAGGGCTACGGGCCCAAAACCCCCCAAGGAAAATTTGAGGTTGTGCCCCAAAATACGAGCGAACCTCAGAAGGAAAGCACATATACCAATTTTTTCAACAACCCCCTTTTTTTTACATACTTCACTATTGTGCGCCCCCTTTGTCCCCCCCTTTTTCACTTTTTTGGATCATAATGCATTAAGGTTTTTATCCATATGTGTTTGTATACTTTTTAAGAGGATATTCCGCTGAGAGGGGTGTGTCATTTTCACCCCCCGTTTAGGCAACCGGAGCTTAGCTTTTAAAAACAGAAAAACCCCCCCAAATTAAGTGACCATGATTGGACTAGCTTCCAAAACCTCGGTTTTAAAGTGGCCAGCTACATCAACAGTGCACGTTTGCGTTATATGGGGTTATCCTCCGTGTATCATTTTAAAAATTTGGGGAAATAAAAAATTTGAATTTTATGCAATTTTGGTTGTTGCTGGATGAACTGGCTGTATCCTACTCGTCATTACCTGGGGACAGGCCCCATCATGAGAAGATTATTTATAAGGAGACGATATTCTTAAAGATCTGTTCTCATCTTGGTGACAAGAATAGAACAAGGACAGAATAATGTGGCAAGGCAGGGAAGACCTGGATGACGATCTGGAAGGTGACCGACAGCATCTGATGAATGAGAAGACAACCCTTGTCAGGACCTTCTCTGCTACCGGATTTTGAACCATGGCACGATGCTTTTACCTAAACCCCGTTATTTCCCACCAAGGGCACCCAAGGGGACGGTGAAGGAGCGAGGGGCATAGTCTTCTTCTCCTGGTTTTCAAAATGTAAATGATCTTGTGTAGAAGATTTACTGTCACATATAATCTGTAACCAGAAGTATGTCCCCAAATTCACACAAGCCATAAGGGTTTTTAGCCCCCATTATGAAAAAAGGTGCTAAAATCAAGCAAAATCCTGAACTCCATAGACAAATATGGTGGGGTACAGTTTTACTCAGACCGGACTAATCCGGAGGTTGGGGGGAAAAACCTAGTTGGGGTCCTGCATTGTGGGCCACTGAAAAAGGTGTTTCGGGGAAAAGAGAGAAGAGCAGGGTATTACGGCAGTCTGGGTGGGCCCCAAAAATCAATCCATGGGGGGTCCAAGAATCAACTCCTGGTGGCCCCAAGAATCAACTCCATGGGGGCCCCCGAATCAAATTCCCGGGGGCCCCAAGATCAAACCACTGGGGGGGGAAAAGAAACAACTCCCCCGGTGGGGCCCCAAGAATCAACTTCACTGGTGAACCCAAGAAACCCCTGTGGGTAAGAAACAACTTTACTATTGAACCCCAAAAAAACCTCCACGGGGGCCCCCAAAGACAAACCCCCGGTGGACCAAGAACAACTCCATGGGGGCCCCCCAGAATCAACTTTGTGGTGAGTCCAAGAATTACCTCCACTGGTGGGCCCCAGAATCAAAACCATGGTGGGGACAAATAAAATCACTGGTGAGCCCCCAAGAATCAAAATTTACTGGGGCCCAAAATCAACTTTACTGTATTTTCCCAAAAATTTAACCCCCTGGTGAACCCCAATAATAAAATTTACTTGTGAGTCCCTAGAATCAAACTCACTGGAGGGCCCCAGAATCAATTTCACTGGTGGGCCCCCAAAAAAACCCATGAGGGCCCCCCGGGAAACAACTCCACGGTGGGTCCCCAAAATTCACTTCACGGGGGGACTCCCCGAGTCCAACTTTACTGGTGGGCCCCCCCGGGAAAAAACTTTACTAATACCCCCCGAATCAAAATTCCTGGGGGACCCCCAAAAATCAACTACACGGTGGGCCCCCAAATCAACTTCACTGGGGGCCCGGAAAAATACAAAATGATGGTCCCAGGGAAACAACTCACTGGTGGGGCCCCGAATAACCCCTGGTACCCCAAGATCAAAATCCCCTGGTGGGCCCCACAACAATTTTACATTTAAACCTTTGAATCAATCCCCTGGGGGCCCCAAAATTTTAATTCCACTGGGGGACCCCCCATCCCCGTCGATATTGCACAAAAGGTCTTGGATGTAAAAACCATGGGGGAGTGTAAAGCCGCTCACTGGATAATGGAAATTTTTCGGAGTGATTAACAAAATGAAGAGAATCTAAATTTAGGGGAAAGCTGAAAAAACATACCTCCCGAAAGCAACTAATTTACTGAAAATTGTGATGTAGGATGGGTAACGAGGCAGTTTATCAGAGTTTGGCCCCTTATTTCCAGTGAAGGGTACAAGACATTTTGTGGTTTAAGGGGTTTTCTCGTCACACTTTTTTCCTGATGCAAGCAATTTTTACACCTTTTTCAGGGTGTGGGGTTGTTCTATTTTGCATGATTTGCATATTACGTAAGTACTGGGCGTTTCAAGACAAGTGCAGGAGTTTATCTCTTGGTAAACAAAGGGGACATGTGCTGGAGGACTAAAAACAATGGAAAATTTAAATTTTGCTCGGGAGCTCATCGCTCTCTGCATTTTTGTCAGGGAACCCGGTAACAATAAAAACCCCTGTGAGCACACAAAATGCCCTTTCCATTACTAAAGAAAATCTTTAAACCAAAATATTTGAAAATTTTTTCAATTATTTGTCCCTTTCCTGTTGAAAGCTAAGCTTTGTAGTGAGAAAACCCCTTTAACAGTTTGGGGAAGGCTGTAACTTTTTATCAGATCTTTATGGACATTTTGACTGTTTCAAAAGTTTTTGTGCTGGTCAAGAGATGGGCCCCCGCACCTATCAGATTTTTTTTAGCATATTCTATTTTTTTTACCATCAAAAAGGCGAGATGGGAACCCCCCTTTCTACTTTACATGTCTATCTAACCTGACACTTTACCTTGACATAGACCGCCATTCTGACAATTTTCTTCTTCATACTTCACCATCCTGACATTTTACTCCCAAAATTGTCACCACCAACGTTTTTCCCCAATTCCCAAAGCCATCCACCAAATTCATCCTTTTGTTTGTGACTTTTACGTTTATTTTGGGCACATTCATTTTTAGTCAGCAGCTAATTTTACTCCTTCACACAAAACCACCACCTTTTCAGGAAAGCATCGAAAAAACCCCCCTGCCACTTTAACATGTTTAACGAACCCCCCTGTGACTTTAACAACTCTAAAGAACCCCCTTCCACTTTACCAGCTAAAAAGGATCCCCCGCCGTTTTAACATTTCTAAAGAACCCCCTTCCATTTTAAAACATCTCTAAAGAACCCCCCTCAGACTTCAACATCTCTAAAGAACCCCCTGCCACTTTAACATCCCCAAAGAACCCCCCCTCTCCATTTTTAAAATCACCCTGTATTTTTTAGTCCTTTTTTAAAGGACTTATTAAAGCGATTTCTTTCTTTAACTAAAGGGAACAACTGAAAAATTTTCTGCCCTGGATTCCAAAAACCCCTCTGCCCTTTTAACATCTCAAAAAGAAACCTCCCTGCCCTTTAAAAACCTCTAAGAACCCCCTGCCACTTTAACATCTCTAAAGAATCATCCTACCACTTTAAAATCTCTAAAGAACCCCCGATACTTTAACATCTCTAAAGAATCACCCTGCCACTTTAACATCTCTAAACAACCCCCTTCCACTTAAACATCTCTAAACAACCCCTCTGCCACTTTAACATCTCTAAAGAACCTCCCTGCCACTTTAATATCTGTAAAGAATCCCTCTGCCACTTTAACATCTCTAAAAAAAACTCCCTGCCACTTTAACATCTCTAAAGAGTCACCCTGTCACTTTTATGTCCTGCTATAGGACTTATTATAGCGATTTCTTCTCTTTAGAGCTAATAGGGAACCAGCTGATAATTGTCTGCCCTGTGATCTCCAAAGAACCCCTCTGCCACTTTAACATCTCTAAGTAACCCCTTTCCACTTTAAAATCTCTAAAGAGCCCCCTTGCCACTTTAACATCTCTAAATAACCCCTTTCCACTTTAAAATCTCTAAAGAGCCCCCCTGCTACTTTAACATCTATAAAGAATCACCCTTCCACTTATACATCTGTAAAAAAAACCTCTGCTACTTTAACATCTGTAAAGAACCCCCGATACTTTAACATCTGTAAAGAACCACCCTGCCACTTTAATACCTGTAAACAATCCCCCTGCCACTTTTATGTCCTGCTATAGGACTTATTATAGCGATTTCTTCTCACAAGAGCTGATAGGGAACAAGCTGATAGGTGCCTGCCTTGTGATTACCTTATTCCAGGGCCCTACACACTCTTATAACCAATCTTGACAAGTTATAATCTGCGGGAAGAGATTATATAAGCGTCTGGACGCCCGTGCTCCATGCTCCAATATGGGAATGCAAGAGATTTATCTGAGCACTGCCGTCTGCTGTATGATGTTCTCTGCCAAAACAGAGCAGAGAGGACGCGCTGATATTAACTGGTTAACCCCTTCCATATTTACATCACATTTGTTTTTTTTCTCCTTTCAAGAGCCTTAAAGGGGTTGTCTCACTACAAAGATTAGCTTTCAACATGCAGGAAATGGTAAATGAAGACTTTTTCCAAATACATTGCTTTGTTTATTTTGCTTTGTTGAAGAGATGAGACATTTTATCTGCTCTGAGTGCACACAGGTTTCTCTGGTTACCATCCTGCTCTCCCCTCCTTTCTCTGCCCTTTATCTTATCTGAGAGCAGGGAGTGACGTCACCGCAGCTTGAGAACAGAGTGTGTTATCTGAAACAAACAAAGGAGAGTAATTACCTGTTTACTTTGATTGAGCTCTGAAGCTCTGTTCTGTAGATGAGAGCTCCTACTCTCATGTTAGTGCAATTAGAAGAGCTGTAAATACAGAGCTGATATGCTATTTCCTGCTATAGAACCACCCACAGCCTGGCCAGGAAAGACAAAAAGCATAAATCTAAAGCTGCTTGTGGCTCTGTGAAACAATGTAGTAAGACAACCTCTTTTAACTTTTTTTCCATTTACATAGAATTTTTTTTTTTCACAGTAAGTTGTATTTTTATGGTACTATTTATTTTCCCATATAGTGTACTGGAAAACAAAAAAGCAAAAAAATTCAGTTTGGGGTGGAGTAGGAAAAAACACAATTGTGCCACTAAGGAGGGTTTTGGGCCTTATGTATGAGAACTGTCTAGCAGTAAGACTGTTCTTGTTGCCCATAGCAACCAATCAGAGCCCATAGCTACCAATCAGAACTCATAGTAACCAATTTAATTTTATATAGTGCTCTGGGAAAATGAAAGTTGAGCTCTGATTGGTTGCTATAGGCTCTGAGTGGTTGCTATGTGCTCTGATTTGTCACTATGGGCTCTGATTGGTTGCTATGGACTCTGATTGGTCACTATGGACTCTGATTGGTCACTATGGACTCTGATTGGTTGCTATGAGCTCTGATTGGTCGCTATGGGCCCTGATTGGTTGCTATGGGCTCTGGTTGCTATGAGCTCTGATTGGTTGCTATAGGCTCTGATTGGTCGCTATGTGCTCTGATTGGTTGCTATGGACTCTGATTGGTCACTATGGGCTCTGATTGGTTGCTATGGGCTCTGATTGGTTGCAATGGGCTCTGATTGGTTGCTCTGAGCTCAGATTGGTCGCTATTGACTCTGATTTGTTGCTATGGGCTCTGGTTGCTATGAGCTCTGATTGGTTGCTATAGGCTCTGATTGGTCGCTATGTGCTGATTGGTTGCTATGGACTCTGATTGTCACTTGGGCTCTGATTGGGTTTCTAGGCTCTGATTAGTTTCTATAGGCTCTGATTGGTTGCTATGACTCAGATTGGCGCTAATGGACTCTGGTGCTAGGCTCTGGTTGCTAAAGGCTCTGGTTGCTAAGAGCTCTGATTGGCTGCTATGAGTTCTGTTTGGTTGCTATGGGCTTTGGTTGCTATTGGCTCTGGTTGGTTGCTATGGGCTCTGATTGGTTGCTATGGGCTCTTGTTGCTATGAGCTCTGATTTGTTGCTATGGACTCTGATTGGTTATATGGGCTCTGATTGGTCGCTATGGGCTCTAATTGGTTGCTAAGGGCAACAAAGACAGTCTTACTGTTAGTTTTCATACATATGGCCCTAACTTTTATAGAGGTCACTGTTGGGTGTAAATGATGTATTATTTGGATTCTGCAGGTCGGTACAATTGCAGCAACACCAAACTTATATAGTTGTGGTTTGGTACTTTTAAAATTACTTCAAATTCAAACTTGTGTTGCAGCGCCATCTTCCAAGATCACAAAACGTTTTGGTTTTTCAGCTCGTTCTTTACAGGCCGAAGTGTAGTTTTTATTGGGACCCTTTTGAGATACCTGGGACTTTTTCATCACTTTTGATTTTAATTTTTTTTTTTTGGAAAGGCAAAAAATCCAAAAAACACAATTTTGCCATTAGGTGTATTTTATTGGGTGCATTTTTCATACAACGTTCACCATACTGGACAAAATTGTTATATATTCACAGATTGGACTTTCCTAAATGTGGAGATTCCATTTATGGTTTTTTTTTGTTTTTATTATTGTTTTTTAAGTTGTAAGAGGGTGAAAAAATGTCTTGAGCTTTTCGGATTTTTTTTTATGTTTCTAAGACTTATTATTTTATTATTTTTAATATTATTATTATTATTATTATTATTATTATTATTATTACTATTATTATGGTTATTTTCATCATTCTTATTAATATTATGGTTATATATATTTTTTTTATTTTTAGTTCTCCTAAGGTACTTATTAGAAAGTTGTGGAGGTTTCACTATAGAACAATAGATTTGAGGTGTCGGGTTGTGGTGAATGTGCCCTCTTCTGATATTCAGGGAATAAGACAGGTTATTACAAGTGTTAGCATACAGCGCTCCCTATTGATCAGACTGTGGATGACATCAAAGACACTTGCGGCTGAGGAATTTTTTTTTTTCCAGTTTAGACTGAATACAACTTTTGGTGTGTTCACAGCATTTACCAAACCTGCAAAACATAATGATGTGCTGCTATCGTAGTGAGCAAAGCCGTTTTTCCCCTGAAGTCTACAGCACAGAGGGTCCATGATCAGTGAATCACGATATTTTATATTTCTGTTCACTTTTTACTACAATTTTTGGGGACCTAAAAAGCACAATTTTTTTTCTCTCATAACACCGAAAAGGAAAATAATGTTTTTTTTTTTAATGATTTTTGGAAGCGCGCTATAAAAATTTATGAAAAGGTTGTGCTCAAAGTTTCCTACCCCGGCAAATATTTGCTTTCTTGGCCTTTTCTCAGAGAATAGAATGATGGCACAAACTTTTTTCTCTCAACCAGGGTTTTCAGGTCAGGTGAAGTCATTTTTTGTCAAATACTGTGTTTTTCCTTTTTTAAATCAAAGAAACCAAAGACAAAAAAACCCGACAGAAGTTTACATCCCCCAGTTTTTTAATACGGGTGTTTTTTCCCCCTAACCAATGACCCCTTGAAGTCTTTTGTGGTATTGTGGATAGGCCTGCCCATCTTCTTTGGGAAAAAGGCTCCCGTTTGTTTTTTCCCGGGCTTTCTTGCTGAACTGCGCTTTTCTTTAGTTCCCCCGAGTGGTCAAAAATTTTTAGGGGCAGGGGAAATGAATGCCCCCCCAAACCTTCACTTTGTTCTGCTTAGCCAATGACAGATCCCTTACCTTGTTTTTTGGATCAGTCATGTTGGAACATCCAATTTCGTCCCATGTTCAGCTTCCGGGGTGATGATGCAAAATTTCCCCCGTATTTGCTATAAGGCTGCATTCATCTTTCCCTTTCCCCTTTTACCAAATTCCTGACCCTTTTTAGCTCCACTCCCCAAAAATCAGCGATGCCCTCCGGCTTTACATCGGAAGGTTTTCCCTTTTACCATAGGCCTTTTTGACACCCCTCCAAATTAACGTTTATGGTTTTGGGCCCAAAAAATTCGATTTTGGTTCACACTCCCAATGCCTTTTTGCGAAGTTTTTGGGCTTTTCCCTGTGCTGTTTGGGGTTTTGTAGCGAGATCTTTGGGCATGGCACAGTATGGCTTTCTTTGGCTCCACCAGCAGCCTTTTTCTTTCGTGCCCCCTTATTTTGCATTTGCAGCAGCCGCACCACAAGTTATCGAGAGTCCTGGATTTCACTGTTTTTTTTTTATTGTTTTTATTGTGGGGCCAAATTTCTGTTGATCTACCTGTTCCTGGGTTTTATTTTTACAGAGCCCCCGATTTCCATTTTTAATCCCGTTTTAACACTCTGACTGACATTATCAATTCCCTTGGGTATCTTTTTTTTACCCTTTCCTGTTTTATGCAGTTCGACTACCTTTTCCCATAGGTCCATTGACAATTCTTTTGCTTTCCCCATGACTCACAATCCAGAACCATCAGTGTCTGGATGAAAGATGCAAGAGTCTTGTCTGGATCCCAGAAGCTCACTCAGCTTTTATGCGCACACACTGATTACAAGCAAACAGGTCACAGGTGAGGATGTTACCTTTAGTAGCCATTCAAAACCCTTTGTGTCTGTGCATGTTATCAGCCAAAACCACCAGGGGATGTGGACTTCTAATTTAAGGTCATAGGATGTTTTTGGGTTTTTCATTATGATTTAAAAAAGAAAAACACAGTAGTTTGACAATAAATGGCTTCACCCGACCACGAACCATGAGTGGGAAAAAAAGGTTTTGTGTTATCATTCATATTCTTTGAAAAAAAGGCCAAGAAAGCAAAAATTCTGCCGGGGGTATAGAAACTTTTGAGCAAAACTGTATATTTGTTATATACAAAATACTTGTTGGATTCTGATTCTGATTCTGATTTTACATAAAACCTGAGGATCTTTTACTCAGTTTTCGTTTTTTTACCACGGTTTTCGGATTCGGCTTTTCCATTGTGTTTTGTCGGACAGTGCGTCCTAGAAGCTTTCTGGTCATTTTTCATGCCATCCCATTGAATTTATAGTAAGTTTTCTGTTGTTTTACGAGTGAAACTTGCGGAAAAATTTTCCAAGTTTAAAAAAAACAAAAAAAACAAAACCCATCGGTTTTGAAATCGGACTTCAGAACATCCAAGTCGTGTGGACTACAACTCGGATTTTCTATTGAGGTCTATGGGGATGGTTTTATAGTTAGATTTTGACAGTTTTGAAAATCCAAATCCACATTAACAATCAGCTATAAATCCTTGCCGTGTAGACGGGTCCTTAGTCCCTCTAGGGTACTTGACCACTAGGAGGCATGATCGCTTGTACACTGTTATCAGGGCAGTTAAGACAGGGGGCATATAGACTGCGGGAAACCCATCCTTAACCCCTTAAGCCGAATGCCTGAAAAGTAGTTAATGACCAGAACTTTTTTTTAGTTTTTGCCTCCTTGCATTTCAACAGTTGTAACTTTTTTTATTTTTTCAATGACGCAGTTGGTTGAGGCCTCGTTTTATTTGAGACAAGTTGTACTTTATGGGGGAATAGTTTAAGTTCACTTATAAATAATTGCAATATTTTTTTTTTTTTATTTTTTTTTTTTACACCATTCACATTTCACACTTAATAACTTGTTAGATTAATACTACAGGTTGTTACGGTCATGTGGATACCAAATATGTGTAGGTGTTTTTGTGCGTGTAATTTATGCACAATTATTTTTTCTTAAATATTTATTTTATTATTTATTTTTTTATTCTTTTTTTTTTACACTTTTTATGGTTTTTTACTTTTTTTTTACTCCCATGAAGGTTTTTTTGTGCGTGTAATTTATGCACAATTATTTTTTCTTAAATATTTATTTAATTATTTATTTTTTTATTCTCTTTTTTTTACACTTTTTATGTTTTTTTAATTTTTTTTTACTCCCATGAAGGGAGAACTGTTTTAAAAATTTTTTTTTTACACTTAGTAATGTATTAGCATATTTATATATGCTAATACATTCTAATCTGTGTCAGTTTGACACAGGCAGTGATCAGGGCAGCACCCAGTGCATCCTGGTCACTGGCTTAGTACATAGACAGCTCTGGGGCCACTCTAGGTCCCCAGGGCTGACTGTGCAGCAGTTCCCCGGGCTCTTTCGGGTCACTGGGTGTTCCGATCACCCGACAGAGCAGGGGAACCCTTTGCTTGCGTTGCGGTAACGCACCACCGCAATCAAAGGGTTAAAGCACCAGATTGCGGAGGTTTCCTCCGCTCCCCGATGCTCACAGGGGATGCTCTGGGATCGGGGCTGTGTAGTACAGCCCCGATCACAGCGCAATTGCGGCGCCGGGCGCCGCAAACCCCTAAGTCTGCAGATGTCGCTGCAGATGAATGACCCGCACCAGCCGACGTCTAAAGTTGGTGGGCGGTCATTTAGGGGTTAATATAGACCATTAGTAGACAGCTTTTGTGTCAGC
>JAODAL010054852.1:0-24360 GCA_025379985.1 Phyllomedusa bahiana | reverse complement strand
CTAGCGGTGTTTAAACCCGTTGTACGGGAAATGAGGGACGGTTCCCCGAGAGGCAGAAGTCCAGATCCAGGGGAGCGAGGCAAGGGAGGGGGGGAGACGCAGCACGCGCTTACGTGTAAAAGTTTCCTATCATCGCGGCACACCATGTCCAGCACTCGTGAATACGCCGAGGCTAGATAATATTTCTAACAGTCAGGTAGTCCCAGCCCGCCCTGTGTTTTGTGTCTTGTCAATACAGCGTAGGGGAGTCTTGGGTGAGAGGACGACCAGATAAATGATGTGAAAAGGCGTTGCATGCGCTGCCAGAAGAAATTTGGAATAATAGTGGGGATCGTCTGTAGTAGGTACAATATGCGAGGTAAAATAGACATTGTCAGGATATTGACCCTACCAAACCATGAAAAACATTGCTTTGTCCATATATTTAGGTCCTGGGCAATTCGCTTAAGTGCTGATTCAAAATTAAGTGCGAAAATGTTTGAGAGAGCCGCTGGGATGATGATTCCCATGTAGGATAGGCCTTTGGACGGCCACATAAAGGGGTAATTGATTTAAGCTGGCTAAGAACTGGAGGGGGCAAACCTACATTCAGCGCTTCAGATTTAGAAATGTTTATTTTGAAATTGGACCAGACGCCGAATGCGTGAAGGATAGACATAAGAGACGGGAGATATGTGACTGGGTTAGTTAAATATATCAGGAGATCGTCCGCAAATGCTGAGCATTTAAGTTCAATCCCCGCGATATTGAGTCCTGTCACGGCGGGGTTATTCCGTATGGCTGAGAGTAGATTTTCCATTACTCGGCCATCCAGGAGGGGGGACAGGGGCACCCCTGTCGTGTGCCAATAGCTATTGTGAACGGGTCTGGGAGGGTACCATTGATTTGTAACTTAGCAGTAGGGGCATGATAGAGGGCCAATATTTTCGAGATAAAAAATGGGCCGACACTTCCGGTTCCGGCGCCGGCGCATGAGGACGGGGTGAGGATCGGCTCCCCGCGCCCGCCAGCATAATACTGCAAATAGCTGCTCAAAGCAGCGCTGACCAGGCCAGACACCGTGGGCCCCTGCTCCTCTGGGTACCGGAGCGTACTGCCCGACATAAGCCGCCGGAGTCGCGGACTTTGCCGCGTCACCGCGGCCCTCAGAGCACGGGGAGAACAGCGCGCAGAGGCCGGCCTGCTTCCTGAAGGGGGACAGCAGAAGCGCACCAGGGGAGCGCACTGAGCGGCTGACTTCCTGAGGGGAGGGGTAAAGGGGACCACTGCTGCCCCCGTACAGCCCCCCCACAGACTGACTAATCCTGGAGGGGGGACCCTGATACGGCCTGCCCCCCCGCACGTCCGCCCCGGCAGCAGAGGGCTTACCCACGTACCTCCTGCCGCGATCAGCCAGCCCAGCCTGCAACAAGGGGCCTGAGGCCATACACTGCCTTGCATTTTTAAAAGGGACACTGGACCCCGATAAAACTGTGTACTAACAGTGCGGAGCCACCACCTGCGACTGCATAGGGGGACAGGTCTGGCATTCAGAGGGGACTACTCCCCACGTTCTGACAGCACCACCCCTGATGGAAAAAGTATCTACTCCGTAGCACCCAAAGACCGGAGTTTGAATGGGAACAGGCACAAGTTACACCTAAAATGGGCTTCCGCCGTCGGTGCCAGCCAGAAAAAATAGAGGAAGACCACAGCAGTGCCAGCAGCAGCAAGGGGGAGGGGACTACGCGGATCTTTCCTAGAACCTTGCCCAGCGGGATCCCAGGGCTCGCTGACTCCAGCCTGCACTGTGCGATTGATTACAAGCTCCTGGCTACAGAAGTGGCAAGACAAATAGCACCAGATTGCAAGCGGCTCTTGATCACCATCCAGGCCTCTCTGCTCAAGCTGCAGCAGGATGTTCAAGCTCACTCTCCCAGACTCGAAGAATTAGAGAACAGAGTAATGACGGGAGACTGAAAACAGCACTCGGGAACCCCCGTCTGAAACTCTGCACCAAGGCACAACTGGTGCAACAAGAACGCATCGAAGACCTTGAAAAACCGATCCAGGCGGAAAAAACCCTGAGGCTAGGGGTCTCCCGGGGAATCATTCAAACAGCGCGACCTTCAACCCCTCTGCCAGGAAGAGCTGCCCGCTGCCCTGGGCATCAACCACGGCTGCCGTATTGAGAAAATAACCGAGTGGCCCGGAGGGAAGAACAGCCCAGCATCTAAATCTCAGCAACGACAAAAGGGGCCGCACTGTGATAATGAAGTTCCTGGATTTTAAATGATAAGCTGAAATCCTGAGGGCGTATCGCAGGCTCAACAAGCCACTACTACTCCAGGGGAAAAAGTGCTGCTATTTGAAGACTTCTCTGCAGAGGTTTCCCAGAGACGCCGCGCTTCATCAAACTCTGTACGGCACTATTTCAACAGAAGATCCGTTTTCAGATTCTCTACCCGGCCCCTCAGGGTGCTGGATCCTGATGGCCCTCCCAGGTTCTTCAACTCGGCTGTGGAAGCGGAAGAAGATCTGCGTGACCTTATGAGCTCCAGAGAGATACCGGTCTCCAAAACTCCAGCTCGACCACCGCGATCACCTGAGACGACTGCAGCTGATACCCTTGTGACCTCCAGGAGGAGACAGAAAAGAGACCTCGTGGGCTCGCTCGCGATCTCTGTCACCCCTCCACTTTGCCTAAAGAAAGCCGTCAGCCGAGACGGAGCGCCGACGGACTCTACCCTGACTGAGGAGACTGGTCACCCTGCTCGGCGGAGGATCAGGTTCTGGGGAGGGGGAGGGTGGACTGTATGGACCATCTTTCGATCACTTTTCCCTTTTTGTGGAAGGCGGGAGAGTTTGTCATAGGGGTCTTTTCTAGACTGTCTTGAGATGCAAGTGCTCTTCTCACATAAATTTATTACAGGCCAATCCTGAGAAAATCTAGAAATTTTAAGGACTTTTTGCCCGGTGGGGAGGGGGGCACGGGTTCTTGGGCGGGGGAAAAGTTTCTTTGCTAAGGGAAAAAAAAAAGGAGTCCTCCCAACGCATTGAAGGGGGGGGCATGCAACCGGGCCCCAACAAAAAATTTCAGGGCCCCTACAGCTGAAGCCCGGGGGCCCCCCCCCCGAAAAAACCCCGCCCCCAAACCCGATCACCCCCCCCCCCAGAAAAAAAACCCGGGCCCTTTCTAGGACATAAATGCGCCCATTTTCCCACATAATACATGTGCAAAAAAGAATTGTATTGGTATAAAATTGTAGTAATATCTGTTGTCTCACTATCAGACACGGGTAAGTAGCTCCACCAACCCCCCCCCCACATACAATATCCCCTCAACCCACATAAAATATCCCCTCCACCCACATACAATACCCCCCTCCCCCAAAATACACATCCCCCTCCCCCCCACATACAAATATCCCTCCCCCCACATCAATACCCCCCTCCACCCAATAAATATCCCCCCCACCCACATACAATATCCCCTCCCCCAATAAAATTTCCCCCTCCACCACATAAAAACCCCTCCCCACATACAATATCCCCCACACCCCAAATACAAAAACCCTCCACCCACATACAATTCCCCCCCCACCCACTACAATACCCCCCTCCCCCCACATACATTATCCCCTCCCCCATACCTACCCTCCCCCCACATACAATATCCTCCTCCGCCACATACAATACCCCCTCCACCCCCATACAATACCCCCCTCCCCCCAAATTCAAATCCCCCACCTCCACATAAATTCCCCCCCCCCCACATACAATACCCCCTCCATGTTTCCTTGGTCACGCCCCTCACCCCCTTTCTAAAAAAACACCAGAAGAAAGTAAAAGTTAATCCTTCAAGGTCAGGGTTCCCTTTTTTTACTATCGGGTACCATGTACATCCCCACTTACTAACGCCAAAAAAAAACCCTTTTAAACATGCTTAGGAGACCATTTTGAGGTCAAAAAACCCCACTCAGGTCCCATCAATTCGTAAATACAGCCACTGACCCCAGTAAAGTAGTAAAAAAAACCCCTAAAATCAGGGACTCACCGAGAGTCCTTCGAGGAGTCGTTCTTTCTCTTGGTCGTTCTTTTTCCCCTTTTTTCTGCTTTCCGTTCCAACCCGCCATGTGACTTGCCCAGCCACAAACCCCCCTGCAGAAATTTTACAACAAAAAATTTAGAATCCTAAATTTTTCCCCAGCATTCTTAAATTTCCCCTCGTACAAAACTCCCCAGGGGTGGGAGGCGGGTACAAGCCTAACTTAGAGCCTTTGTATTAGGCTTTGGAGGTTGGGGAGAAAACAAACCCCTGGAGATAAGCTAAGTTTGGGGTGTCCCCTCTCAATTATTTTACCGGGTACGAGCAAATGGGAAAGGCCCCAGGTAATTTAATAGGCCCCTTTTTAGGTAGGTAACCCGCCGGATAATTGGGTGGCCGGCTCCCGGGTAGGTTGGGGGTCCAAACACGACCCCTTTAGTTTGGGGGCCCAGGGCCCCTTTACGTTGTAAGTCAACCCCCCCTTTAGGTTAGTGGGTCCCAGGGCCCCCTTTAGAGATTCTAGGTAGCCAGGGCCCCCTTTAAGATAGCTAGGTAGCCACCCCCCTTTTTAGTTTAGCCAGGTAGTCGGGCCCCCCCTTTTAGTTATGCCATGTAGCCGGGCCCCCCCCTTCATTTTTAGAGGAGCCGGGCCCCCTTTTAGTTATGCCGGTATCAGGGCCCCCTTTTGGTACCCAGGGGCCCCTTTAGTGATAGCCAAGCCCCCTTTGTTGGCCCCGGGCCCCTTTGTTGAGAAGGACCCCTTTAGTGATAGGGACCCTTTAGTATAGCCGGGCCCCCTTTTGTTTTTCCAGGGCCCCTTTAGTTGTAGCCAAGGACCCTTTAGTGTAGCCGGGGGACCCCTTTGGTCCGGGACCCCTTTTTGTTGTACCCGGGCCCCCTTTTTTTTTTTGCCGGGGAAACCCTTTAGTTTTTCCAGCCCCCCTTTAGGTGCGGCCCCCCTTTGTGTACCAGGGACCCTTTATGATAGCCGGATCCTTTTAGTGATAGCCAGGGACCCCTTTGTGGTACCCAAGGGTCCTTTAGTGGTAGCCAGGGATCCTTTAGTTGACCAGGGACCCCCTTAGTTGTACCCGGGGAAACCCCCTTGAGTTGTACCAGGGACCCCCTTTGTTTACCCGGGACCATTTGTTGTACCCCAGGGACCCCTTTAGGATAGCCGGGACCCTTGTTGTAGCGGGCCCCCTTTAGTTGTAGCCGGGATCCCTTTTAGTTGTACCCGGGGATCCTTTAGTTGTAGCCGGGGCCCCCCTTTAGTTGTAGCCAGGGACCCCCTTTAGGATAGCCGGGATCCTTTTGGGGTACCAGGGCCCCTTTTAGTGGAGCGGGATCCTTTAGTTGTAGCCAGGGACCCCTTGAGTTGAGCCAGGGACCCCCTTGGTTGTCCGGGGACCCCTTAGTTTGCCGGGGGGCCCTTTGTTGTCCCAGGGACCCCTTTAGTGATAGCCGGGCCCCCTTTTAGTTGTACCCGGGCCCCCTTTAGTTGTCCCGGGGGGATCCTTTAGTTGTACCCGGGGGACCCCTTTATTGACCGGGGGCCCCCTTTGTTGTCCGGGGACCCTTTAGTTGTAGCAGGGATCCCTTTATTGTACCCGGGCCCCCCTTTGTTGTAGCCGGGCCCCTTTGTTGTACCCAGGGACCCCTTTGTTGTCCCAGGGACCGTTTTCGTTGTAGCCGGGCCCCCTTTGTTTTTTCCGGGGCCCCCCTTTTTTTTGTGCCGGGCACTTTATTTGTGCCAGGCCCCCTTTGTTGTACCGGGATCCCGTTGTTGTACCAGGGACCCCTTTAGTTTGTAGCCGGGGGCCCCTTTAGTTTAAGGGGACCCCTTTAGTTGTAGCCGGGCCCCCCCTTTAGTTGTACCCGGGACCCCTTTTTTTGTACCCGGGGGACCCCTTATTTGTAGCCGGGGCCCCCCTTTATTTTGTACCGGGGATCCCTTTAGTTGTACCCCAGGGTCCCTTTAGTTGTACCCGGGGATCCTTTGTTGTCCCGGGCCCCTTTTAGTTTGCCGGGGGGACCGTTACGTTGAAGCCAGGGACCCCTTTGTTGTCCCGGGGACCTTTTGTTGTACCGGGGCCCCCTTTTAGTTGTACCCCGGCCCCCCTTTTTAATATAAAAAAAAAAAACAAAAAAAACAGCCATTTCCCCCGCACGGCCCCGGGCCCCGTCCGGCTGCCCCCGGCTGCCTGCGCCCTGCATGGCGGGCGGTTAAAAGTAAAAGTCCCCGCGCCCTTACGTCAGCGTAGGGGCCGGGAAACCCGGGGGCTGAAGGCCTAATGCGTTCTGCCTGCCGGGGGGATCAGCGGAGCGAAAGCGCTATGACGCTGTGCTCCGCTGACACTGCGCGGGCCCGGGAGTGGGGGAAACATTTAGTCCCCAACTCCCGGGCCGGTCTCTGGGCCTCGGGACGCAGGGCCCGCGCTCGAGAGTGGATGCGCGGCCGGGCCCCGGGGAGCGACGGCACTGCCTCCGGGGCCCCCCCGCAACTCGGGGCAAACACTGTGGGTAGTCCGAGCCTGGTTCGGCGGCTGCGCCGCCGGGCCCCACCGGGCCCCGCTCTGTCATGCGGAATAAGGGGGCCCGCCTGCGGCTGGCCCCCTTATTCCACCGGGCCCCATACGGGAGTACTGGTTGTACCCCCTGTATGGCGGCCCTGCACGCAACAGCCCCCCGTCAGCGTCATTGTACGTTCTTGCCGATTGGCAAAGGTTTACATGCTTATTATGTCAGTTTACCTGTTTGTTGATTTCGTTTAAGTTTTACTGCGTCCATTTATCATTCTCTGACTTAGTGCCCCAGAAAATCTGCCTAAAAATTCCTACCTTTCCGGAAACACTCAGTGCCAACCTACAGCTCTCCATATCAAAAATACCCTTTATATGCGGATCATTTCCTGGAACAAAAAGGGGGCCCTCCGTTCCCAAAAAAAACGGATGAAATTTGACCCAAAACATCTAAAGGGGATCCGCCCTGATGTGGTCCTCCTGCAGGAAACACATCTGAAAGCTGATGAAAATTAAGCGATTGGAGAAGCTGTGGTGGGCCACGCCTTTGGGTCCCCGTCCGTGCTGGGAAGGCAGGGGTAGTCACGCTTATTCACAAAAATTTTCCATTTAAAGCTGGTTTCACATGAGCATGATCTGGGGGGTTTAGAGTCTCCCATCTAGTCATTAAGTGGGAAAAATGTGACCTAAGCATCTTAATATCTATGGACCCAATGGTCAGAACCGGGTATTTTTTAAGGATTTTGCGGAGAGGATTGCACCGATCAAAACCAATGCCAAATTATTGGAGGAGACTTTGAACGCCAGCTGTAGATCAGGTCGAAGTGAAGGGGAGGGCCGGCATCCCAAGTAAATAACAAGGGCATTTCCACGTCTCAAAAGAGAGTCTTAGGCCACCTCATGGACTCCGTAGTCTTCATGACTGTTTGGTGAGAGCGAAATCCCGATGAACGGGTCTACACTTACTATTTTCCCCGGTCCACCAGTCGTGGTCTAGGCTGGATCATCTTCTGGTTTCTGAGTCCCTCCAACCCAGAGTCAAAAATACAAAAATTCTGAACATGGTCATCTCTGATCACTGCCCAATCTCAGTAGACTTAATGCAATTTTTTCCAAGGGGTACAGATTTTTATTTGGAAGTTTCCTGCCTTCTGCAAAGACAGATTCTTTCGCAAGATGGTTAGGGGTTGGTGGATGACCTTGCTTCGGACAACCTGACTCACCGGGGCGACTCCTCACTATATTGGACAACACGAAGGCGGTACTTAGAGGCAGGGTCATAGCCTATACCTTGTCTATAAACGCAAACTGAAGGAGGCGTACCTGACTGCCTCAGAAAAGAGTTAGGGAGACCTATAAGACCTATTTTGGAGATAGCTCTGATAAGCCCAAGCGGAATGGGAACAGGCCAAAAGGGATTTTTGACCTCTGGGCAGATCGCACAGAGGAATTACATAGGCCCACACTTACCTCCCACTCTTCAGATATGGAAACAAATCCGGGAAACTTCTTTCCCGGCTACTGAAAGGGGCCTACAAACCTGTGAAACATACAAGCTCTCCGCACACCGGAGGTACGATTACCTCTGACCCCGCAAAGATTAATGGACACCTCAACAAATTTTTATGCCACACTGTACTCATCAGAGGGTAAATTTCAAGCAGAGGATGGACGGCGATTCCTCTCTAAAGTCAAATTGCCCGCACTTTTCAGATCTCCAGAGGGAAGAAACGGGAATGCGGACATAACTGGGGAGGAGGTCAAGATGGCAAATTCGCCATTTTGAAGGCAGGCAAGGCCCCAGGACCTGATGGGTTCTCGGGGGAGGTATACAAAATCCTGAGTGATCAGATCACCCCCATCCTCACTGAATATTACAAATCGTTTATTACATAATGAGCCTATCCGCCCAGAATCAAAAACGCTTTACATTAAAATTACCCCGAAGAAAGGGAAAGACCCGCTGCTCCCTGCATCATATAGGCCCATAATCCCTCTTAGACTTTTGACCAAAAAATTTCTTGTCTAAGATACTGGCTGACCGCCTCGCCGGTTTTTATGCCGAAAATTGATTGGCCCCTCCCAAAAGGGTTTCATCAAGGGAAGAGGGGCAGTGGGAAACATCAGGAAAGTTCTAGCGGTATTGGGAAGGGTCCAACACAACCATTGCCAGGAGAAAGGCCTGTCCTGGTGGCCTTAGATGCGGGAAAGGCCTTTGAAACGGCGAGGGACTGGCTTTGGTTTGTCTTGGATACCATGGGAATTACAGGGACGTTTTAGGTCTGTCCTCTCTGCCATCTATGATGCCCCAACAGCCCAAATCCATACTCCGGGTTTCCTTTCTCCAAAAACCCCCCCTCCAGAAAGGGACAAGACGGGGTTTGTCCGCTTTCCCCCTTACTTTTTAAATTTTTGGCCTTAGAACCTTGGCACGGGTACTTGAGGATTCCTGACCTCTTCTCAGGGATCCGGATAGGAGACAAAGAATTTGAAGACCGCTTTGTTTGCAGACGATCTCATACTATTCATGTTGCTCCCCTGACCCAGCTCTCTCCAGTGCGGGAGTTGCTGGCGATATTTCGGCACGCTATCAGGGTATAAAGTTAAACGTGTCCAAGAGTGAATTGCTAGAAATTGGCCCGAAGCTATCACAGCCCCAAAGTGGGCAAACTTTGGTTTAGACATTACCGGGCTCAGGAACACATCACTTATTTGGGTATCAAGATGGGTAGGACTCCAGACTCGATGTATAATTTTAAAAATATTCCTCCTCTTATAATTAAAATCTCCCGGGAAACCTGAAGCGTTGGACCTCACTGCCACTGTCACTCCCCCGGTAGATTTTCACGCCATAAAGATGGTCTGCTTCCACAGCTGCTAAAACCCTTACAGACCCTCCCATTCCTGCTCAAAAATATAGACATCAACCCCATTAACTCATGCTTCTCCAGATTTATATGGGCAGGGAAAAAACCCCGTATTGCATTACATAAACTGATCCTGCCAGTTAGTTTCAGGCGACTGAATCTTCCCAAGACGTTAGGGGTTATAACCTGGCCTGTCTGACCCCGCCACATGCTAGACTGGATTGGGGGTCGCTCCTGCTTCTCGAATTGGAATTAGAAAGAGAGCTGATGCGCCCTTTTGGGACCCCAGGCCTTGCTCCACACCAGGGATCCTAAGTTGCCTTCTCTGATTAAGTTGTCTCCATTGTTCCGAGGGCACAATAATGGCCTGGAAAGAGTTGAGGAAACGTTAGGCCTTTCCTTTGCTCTCTCCAAGGACATGCCCATTTGGGACCACCCCGAGTTTCGCTGGGTCAGAGCAATCCCATGTTTAGGAAGTGGGAGGGAGGCAGGTCTGGCCAACGCGGGACAGTTAATGCATGTGAGTTTCCGGGGATGGCTAAAGCCCTTGGAGATGCTTGAGAGTTTCCCTTACCCAATTCACAGCTTTTGGCTGCCTATCAGCTCTTTTTATTTCTGTAATGGGAGACTAAGAGATGTCTCCAAGGAGACCCATCCCTAACGATTTTGACACTTTTGTCACCCCTCACAGGGAGACATATTTGTCTATCCCAGGCCTATGCTGATAGAGGGTTTGGGGCAGGAAAAAGGGTAGCTTCTCAGGCATTCCACTACTGGAGCCGCCGAAATTGGGGAATGCCCAGATCCCAGATAATGATCCGAAGGGTGTTTTTGACGTACGGAAACACTCATCTGCGAGACCTGGGGGGAAACTTACTTCAAGATAATACTAAAAGCCATCTATGTTTCATATCTCCCTCCCTCTCAGAACTTCCCCGATAATTGCAGCATTTTCCCTAAATGCGGCAACACATAAAATGGACCTATGGGACGGTCTGTGGAATGCAGCTATACACAAACCTACTGGGACACAGTCCTTCAGTATATTCAGCTTCACTTCGGGGTCACCCTAGAAAAAGCATTATGAACTCCCGATCTTCCACTGCCCCAGGCCTCCGGACGCGGATGGGGGAGAGGGTTTTTGAGGGTCAGCTCACTCCCCCGTTTTTCCGGAATAGTTCACATTGCCCTTTTGGCAGCAAAACGAAGCCTCTTGCAGTTATGGCTGAAGCCCACTCTCCCGTCAATCTCCGGGGTCATAAAGCAAGCTGGAGGATTATCTCATTAGCGGACAGACTGGAGACGAGAGGCGTAAGGAGATCCGAACCCCAGGGTTCTTTTAGACTTGGAGAACTTCATAAATCGCATTATTCCAACAGAGAGATAAAGCCCTTATGCAAGGTTCAAATACACCGGTTGGTACTGTAGGGAAGGAATTGGGGGGCACGCTGGGAGACTTCAGGTCTGAGGAACTTTGGACTTGAGTATGAGGTTCCATTAAGGACCGCACGGTCACGAGAGATGAAGATAGGAAAGCAGTTGCACTTTTAGTAGTGTTGATATTTTGTTTAATTTAATTTCTTTTATACCCTTGTAATTTGATGTTTTTTCTCTGTATGTATTATTTACATATTCCAGGCACAGGCCCGGAGATTATGCAAATACGTGATATGACACATATTACATGTCAGAGATATGTGTTCACTGTTCAAATGTTTGAAAATGCAATAAAAAATTTGTTTAATAAAAAAAAAAAAAAAAAATGGGCCCATTCCCAGATGCCGAAGGGTAGAAGTTAAGGACTGCCAAGAAATTCTGTCAAAAGCCTTCTCGGCATCTAGGGATAGGACCATCAAGGGGATCCTTCGGGATTGGGCGCGATGGATCACATCCAGGGTTTTCAAGGTGTTGTGCCGCGCCTCTCTGCCCGGTACAAATCCCACCTGATCAGGGTGTATGAGATCCGGAAGCACAGAGTTTAATCTATTTGCTAGTAGTTTTGCATACATTTTTAGGTCTACTGTCACGTCAAGGGAGGTACAGTGAGTCTTGACTGGAACCCAGCCCATGCCCCTGCCTATTTAACGTGCTGCCGGGCAGCAGACGGCAACGGGCGACAGTCCCTGCGCTGCAAAAGTGTTTGGGCCGTCAGAAGGAAGAATAGTCAGACAGCCCCGGGGTCAAACCAAATCAGAACGCCAACCAAAAATCAAACCAGGGGGATAAACGTAAAAAAGCCGGGGTCAAACCGAAGGGGAGCGGGGTCAAAATCAGAACAACCCGGGGTCAGGAAACAAGCCGATCAGGTACACAGGTAAGCAAACAACAAAGCAATAGCCCCGGGTAGAAAGGCAGCCAGGAGAATTCGCAGGCGCAGCACTCAGTAGCAGGATTTTAAAAAATTGATCCCAGATCCCGCCCCTGTTTTGTTTGGAGGGGCCCTTTCGGTCCTCCCATTGGCGGGTGCGACTGCCTCGTGCAGGGGGTGGCTGGGCACGGGCACTCACACAGCCCCACAGATGTTTATCGGGTGGGGTCGCGATCGCTGCTGCAGCCCCCCCTCCCTCCCTGCAAGCCGAGCGCTGCCCGCCGACAGTACCCCCCTTTAGGGGGGGCCAACTGGACCCTTCCCTGGTCTGGGTTTGTCGGGGTGACTCAGGAATTTCCCTCACCAGGTCTCAGCAGGGAGGATTTAGCTGAACCCATATCTCTCCTCAGGACCATCCCCCTTCCAATAACCAGGTACTGCAGTGACTTTGGACCTTACAAAACCCAAAATACGGCAATTTCATATTCTAACTCCCCCTAAAAACCGGGGGGAGGGGGTCAGAGGGCGGAGAAAACAGGCTGAATGTACCTTTTAAGAAGTGCCCGAGGAACTCGTTATTATTGGGAGAGAGGGGGGTTTAATTTCAGCTATGCCAAGGGGTTTTAAACCCACCTCCAAACCCACTATGGACCTACAAATCGTGGCCGATTTTACCAGAGGGAACTTTCAATCGCAATTTTGGGTGGAAAACCCAACCTTTACCCCCAAACCGTAAACCCCTTTGAACAAAGAACCCCGCTATCAGAATTTTTCTTCGGGAGGTTTCGGGGTTAGAACCAAGTTCTTCTGAATTTGGGCCAGACTGTGAAGTCTTTAATATAACATCCACCCCGCGTGACAGACGATGCACTGGAAAACGACGATCCCTTTGGGGTAAAAACCATAATAAGAAAAAAGGCGGGGTACCAAGGGCTACTTCCTGATTGTTAATGGAAATTCCCCAAAGGGTAAGTATTTTCCCCCTCTACCTGCTGATCAGATACATAACAACAGAGTTTTTGTGTTACCATTTGTTTTACCCTCCAGTCTGCCCATTAGTCTCTGGGGGGAAAGGCAGAGGAGAAGGACGGGGTGATACCAGACCTTGAAAAGGGGCTCTCCAAAAACGAGAAACGAACTGAACCCCTCGTCCAAAAACAATATTTTCGGGTAAACCATGCGTTTACAATGTTTTGAAAAGAGTTCAGCCTTTTTTTTGGGACGCGGCAACCCCCTTTAAGGAACAAGATGGCACATTTTACTACCCGGTCCACTACCCCCAAAAAACCCTTTTTTTGCCCTCTGAAGGGGAAGGTTCGTCATAAAATCCAAAGGAAAATTGGGTCCAGGACGTTCGGTACAGGTAGGGGGCAAAGTTCCCCAGGAGGACGAGTTCTGGGAAACTTTTCCCCCGACGCAGACTTCAAAAGATGCCACATGGGCCTCAAATCACGGGGGCAACGATGGCCACCAGAAATTTTACGAGAAATAATTTTTTTGTGCCAACACTCCAGGATCCCAATAACACAGAATCATGAAATTCTTTTAAAATTCATAGCCGAAACTGATGGAGACAAAGACCTTCGAAATAGGACAGTTAACGGTCTGACTCCTGGGGGACTTAACCTCAGTGGCTAAACGGGGGAAATGCTGGAAAAACATCCCCTTTGGGCAAATAGGTCCGGATCCTCCTGAGATGCGTCTGGCACAGAAGCTTCTAAAACATCAGCCCAAAACAAAGGGTTGCTTGATCGCTTGAAAACAACACGGAGCTGATACAAAACGCTGCTTTTGTTCTCAAAAAGCATCTAGGGGCCCCAGGTTGCCAACTACTGAACTTCACCCCCTTTTTAGTCATGTCAGTCAAAGGGCCCAAATAAGACAGAAAAAAAAAAATAAATTTTCGTAGTAGTTCGCAAACCTAGGAACCCCTGCAGGGCCTTTAGGGGATGAAGGGCGGACCCAATCGAGAATGGCCGAATTTTACCGGGGTTCCCAAAGAAATGAGTTAGGAGTCAGGATGTACCCCAAGGGAAAGGAAACCCCCTGCACCCCGAAAAAACATTTTTTAAGCTTGACAAAAAACTATTTTTCTTCAGATTTGCAATACCTGCCGTACGTGTTTAACGTGGGCGCCAATCCTTTTCCCAATAATTAAAAATGCATCCAGGTAAACGACCCTACAAAAACCAATGAACACGGGAAAACCATTAACCAGGTTGGGAACACCGCGGGGGCATTACACAACCCCCAAACGGAAAACACCAGAACTCAAAATACCTTCAGGGGTGTTAAACGCGGTTTTCCACTCTCCCCTTCTCGGGGCGGATGAGGGATAGGGCCCCCTAAGGTCCAAATTGGGGAAAACCCCTTTGCTCCCTAGATTTGGTTGAACAGATCCGGGATCAAGGGTAAAGGGTAATTTTGGGTTTTTTTCCGTTATTTATTCAGTTCACGGTAATCTATGCTGGACGGGGGCCCCACCTTTTTTCCTACAAAAAAAAAAACCCCCCACCCATGGGGGACACCGAAGGCAATTGACCCTTCTGTAAACTTTCTTCAATATATTTTTCATTGCTAGTCTCTCTGGGCCAACAGATTATATATCCTCCCTTGGGAAACCTTTCCGGGCAATGGCAATGGCACAGTGTAAATCATGAGGGGGTATATTTCCCACTGTTTTTTTTGAAAATAAAAAAAGTCAAAGGATAAAAAAGAATCTGCTCCACCTCAGTATTTTCCCAGTATGGAGGGGGGAAAATCTGTCTAGTCAAACACGGTTATGTTTCTGAAAACCAGGGGAGCCCCAAAACCACATCAGGGGCAGCCCCTCCATGAAAATAGAGACACTTTTCGTATTTAGGATCCACCACCATCTCCAGCTCAGGGTACAAAATGTTGGATTGTCCCAGCTAGTGGAGGGGAGTAATAGCCACTCCCTTTGAACTCAATAGCGGTCTCCAAGGTGGCCTAAACATTTGACGAAAGACGCATCAACCAAAAAAATTTGAAGCTGATCCAAACCAACAAAAGCACCCCAAAACCAGACAGCGAAAGTAGAAATCTAACTGGGGGCAGCAATTTTTTTTGGATATATAGGAAATACCTGCTCGCCTAGGTGTCTTCCCGCTAACCCCCCTAGGCGCTGGAGATTTTTTTTGGGCCCGGTCTTCCGTTTGGAGCATTCCGCCCCCCCGGTGTCCATCTTCGCCACAGAGAAGCACAACCCCTGGGTGCACGAGTAGTCCCACGGTCCCCCTAGCACAGTCGCGGAAGGAAACCCCACTTGAGGGTCCTCTGGTTCTGGGTATCTCAGGGCCCTTCAACATCCTTTCCCCCTTTTTTTGCGTTTCTAAAGCCGGCTACGGCCCACTTGCAAGAATCGCCGCCAGGAGAACTCCAGCCGTTGCTTAACCTCTAATCTCGCAGAGAGCAAGTCTCGCAAGGTGTCTGTCACTAGGGGGGCGCTTATCGGAGCTCTGGGGGGAGACCCTGGTAAGGCCAGACTTAGCTTTGGGTGCCCCACCCCCTTCAACCTAAGGAATTTTTCTAAATTTGGGGTAATCCTAAGAACATGTCACACCAAGAACGTTTTTAAAGGGGGGGTTTTTCCAAAAAGTGAGTTCCTTTCCTAACAGGTGATACTCCCCTCTTGAGGGTTGAAAAAAAGGGGGGTTGTGTTTCTGTGTTTAAAAAAAACAAGTACCTCCTCTGTGATGTCATCCCACCCCCCCGCGGTTTGATATCAGTCTCTGTTTTGAGTAACATTGTTTTGCTAATTCACAGAGGGAGAACTGTATTGTGCAAAAGCTGATGCTTTTTTTTTCTCCCTCTTATTTGCTCAGGAGAGAAAATAAGTCGCAGGCGCCTTTTTTATTCCTTCAGAAAGCTGCAGAGGGAAGGGGGGGAGGGGGGCTGGAGCAAGAGCACAGAGAAGGGAGCGTTGCATGTTTATAGAAAAATTACATTTTAAAACCCGTGGTTTCTAAAAAAAGCACAGAATTTTTCTCCACGTCCCCTTCAAAGTTTCGTTCTGTTCCCCTTTCCTCAGATAAGAATGCAAACAACGAAATGCAGAAAGGGGATCAGCCCCTGTCAGCCCCTGGTCGTATCTAATGTAAACTCTGGGGAAATAAGGGCATGAAAGGAAAGGCGTAGATCTCACAGGTTTCCCTTTTTTAATGACATATATCTAGAAAAGTAATTAAATACCCATTTTGGAGGATCCCATGTCAACATTAGATTGTGTTTAACTGTTTCCCCAACAACTACCTAGAGGGTTTTTAAACTAAAGGGCCCCCATGGGCGGGAATCCAGCCTCCCCACATAATTTATGTGTCCCTCGGGATGCCCCGGCAAAACGGGTGGAAAAAGGTCTGAACAAGAAAACCGACTCTTACTTTCCAGGTGATGGCTTTTTTTGAAGCGGTTTGTCATTAGCACGGAATGGGCACCTTTTTGGTTATAGCTCCACCCCTGTGTTCAGCAGCTCACAGGCGGTGGCATGCTCTGACACCCCTACCCAGGCCTTGCCCCCTTCAATGGCCTTTTAGGGGCCAAGAATCATAAACTTATACCCATTAAACTTATTTTTTGAAATATTTTTCCTTGAAAAAGAATCTATCTGGTGAGGTTTTAAGGGAGATTGCAGGGTCTCCTTGGGCCCAGAGCTAGTTTGGTGGGGCCCCCCTTTTTCGGGGTGAGGGACCCTGCTTTAAATATAGGTCAAAGGGGAATTGGTTGGCTACTTAATAGGGGTAGAATTTTCTTTATTCCTCATCTTTGTTCAGATGTGGCATTGGTGAATCAGAAAAACTACCATTGGGGGATGTGATACGAAAAAACAAACCCGGTTTGGATTGGTGGATCATGAAACTACCATTGGGAGGATTTTACATGAACTACTAACAGAGGCATTTACATTTTTGGTTACAATATCCCCAGGGAGTCTAGAATCTAGAGACCTGTTTGTCCTACAGTTTTGGGGAAAAACAATAAGTGTTGGTTTTTGGGGTTTTTGATTTATTATTAAAAAATTTTATTTTAGCCGTCGTAATGGCCCTTTGAGGGCAACCATAATATTGAGGTGGCCCTTGTTGAAAAAATTTGCTGGACATCCTGACCCGAGGATAATTAAAAAATGAGCCCCTTGGGGTATGTCAGATTCATTTGTAATGTATACATAAGTGCATGACTTGGCCCCCGTTCTGTTTTCTTCTATTTTTTCCCCATTGCCCCAGGGCCAATTACCTCTATGGAGAAGTATGTCTTGGGACAGCACAGTGATGGGACTCCGTTGGGAAGTATTGAGCCAAACCCTAAAAGAAGACATCTCTTTTATCAGAAGTCAAAAGTTACTAGATTTTTTAAAAAAAGTTGAGGCTGTCCTCCTGGCTCTAGAAACCAGGACAAAACATAGGAGGGGGTCTTTTCCATCCGAAAATTTAAGGTGGTTTTTTCTCTGTTTTCTTACCATTGCACCTCATTAGGCCTATTACCTATATGGAGAAGATATGTCTTTGACACAGCACAGTGATAGGACTCCAGTTGGGTAAGTATTGAGCCATCATAAAAGAAGACACCGTGCTTCTATATGAAGTCAAAAAACCCCTGACTTTTAAGATGATGGTTTTCCACCCGGCTCTAGAGACAGGGGCAAATCATAGAAGGTAGAAGTCTTCCCATACGGACATTGAAAGGGGGTTTTTTTCCTACATGTGCCTTTGGTCAAGCATCAAAGCATCTATTCAAGTAGAATAAATGGGCTCTATTATCTTTTACATTGATGGAATATCGATAGGACATGACATCAATGTGAGATAGGTGTGGGCTCCCTTTCTGGAACCCAACCCCATCTCGAGAAAGGGTCCCCCTCTCCCGGTTTGTCGGAGAAGTGGGCCCCCATTATGCAATTACTCTCCATTTTTTTCTTTGGGGGTTCCAAGTACAGGCAAGTTGCGTTCAGCTGTACTTGGCCCTACGAAATGAATGGAGAGTAATTGCATAAGTGCGGCCACTTCTCCTTACAAACCGGGAGAGTTGGACCCATTCTCGAGATAGGTGTGGGTTCCAGAAGTGGAGCCCACACCTATCTCACATTGATAGCATGTCTTATTGATAGGCCTTCAATATGTGAGATGATACAACCCCATTATTCTATTTGAGGGGCTTTTTTGCTTGGACGGTGGCGCTATTGTCGTCACCTATGTATCTACTTTGTGGCATGTCTTATCGTTTGGGCCCTTAATGTGGAGATGATCAACCCTTTATTCCATTTGACGGGGTTTTGATGCTTGGACTAGAGGGCGCTTGTATCATCACCTATCCCCTTGATGTTTTAAACGAAGGCCCAATGTATAAGATAATAAAACCCTTTCACTAGTGCAGGTTCCTGGTAAAAACTTGCGGGATGCCAAAACTTCCCTTATAAAGATGAAAATGCTTCTACTGTGGGAAAAACCCCTTCAATTTTTTCTGAAAATCTGAAAGGCTTCAGGGAGTGCAACAGTTTTGGATGATTCTATCAATTATCAAAAAATGAAAAAAGATGTCCACAAGTGACACGTTCCCTCTGACAACCCCTGCAGCTGGTCCTGTTGGGAAAGATAATAATAATCTTTATTTTTATAGCGCTAACATATACTGCTTTACAATTTATTTATTTTCAAATTCAAAGAAGTTTTTTTAAACAGAATATGTCAACGAACATAAATTCACAGAAGAAACATTTTAAAGATCACATCATAACAAAGAAAAAAGAAAATGTTTGGAAATAGAAAAAAAGAAGGATATCACGAGCTCTGATATGATAATAGAACATGTCACATCCTGATAACTGCCAAAAGACAGCAAAAAATGAAACGAACGCAAAAATTATAGCAAAAAATAGGAGACGGGTGTTAAGCACCTTTTACCCCAAAAAAAAAAAAAGAAAAAAAAAAAGAAAAAAAAAACATTTTTTAAAAAGGCAAGGCAAAAAGACAGAGCAAAAGACAACAAAAGGGGGGCAAACCACCAAACAACAGAGAGGACAAAAACACCCATACAATAAAAGGGAATTACAAAAACAAAAGAAAAAATCAACACACAAACAACAAAAAAAAAAAAACAACGGGGGGGGAGGATGGAAAAAAAAAAGAAAAAAGAATAAAAAAAAGGGAAAACCAAAAGTAGAGGAAAGGTGCACCCAACCGCCCAAGCCCAACCCCCCAAATAACAGGTAATTTAAAAAGAAAGGGGAATTTTTGAAAAAGGGACCAGCTAAACCCGGTCCTAGTAAATTTTTTGTTTGTGGGAGTTTGGGCTATCAATTCTTCCATTCTCTGACCCCACTAATTTCTGCAAACCAATCTTCCAAGGTTGGGGGGATAGTGATTTCCATTTCCCTGGGATTTAGTTTTTGGGAGCCCGTAGTAATGTTCAGAAAGGGATTTCTTAAATCTCTAACCCGATGGGGAACATGAAAAATACAAGGCCTTGGCGAGTCGGGAATCAAAAGCCCGTTTGTAATCATTCTGACAGAGGTCCAAAAGCCTCTGAGTAGGGAACACCCCCACAGCGCTTTACAATTTAGACAAGAGGGGTTAGGGCTCCGCTTGCAAGAGCTTACAATTATGGGGACATAGGGGTTTTAAAGAGGTAAAAGTGCTTGTTTTGTTCATTGGCTCAGCCATATTTTGTTGTTTTGCTCGTTTCTTACTAAATACCTTAAAGAGGTTTTTCCATTAAGTAAAATTGACGTGGGAAGCTTACAAATGAAATATCAAACATTTTCACCATTCATCATTATTAAAAATTCTGCACCGTTTTTGTTTTAGCTGCTCCTTTAGTGACCCATTGTTTACAGCTTGTCTCCAGGGGATGCGACCAGGGCTGGGAGCTTCTCAGTCCTGTCGCACATGTCATACATCACTTCTCCTCTCAGGCAGCTTCTGAGTGTTGGGAAAACCCGGTGCTGTCATTCTACTCCCGTCTCTGTCCTCCTTTGTAATTAGTCGAACAGTGCAAATAAATAAAAAAGAAACCTCAGTCAGGGCTGTCCATTGATAAAGAGGAAAAAAAATACAGGTTTGGTTCCTGCAGGGATTTGAACCGAGGACCCTTGTGCCTGAAGGCAAAAACTTTACCTCTCAACTACTCAAAATGCTTTACATAAACAGACCTTTCTTTGACACAAGAGGAAAGGCCCGGTGATGCCATCCTGCTGGTCACATGATGTGCAATTCAAACAAATCACACACGCCCCTTCTGAGCACACAGAGTTTAAGAGCAGGATACAGGAGGTATGAAAGGAAATCGTGGCAAAACCCCTTTAAAGGGGTTTTTCCCCAATTCATTTCATACTTCCTGCATCCAGCTCTTCAGCTCTGTCCTGCTCAAGAAGGGGGCGTGTTTTGATTTGTTTGAATTGCACATCATTTGGACCCCGCAGGAGACATCACTAGGTCTTTCCTCTAGTAGTTAAAAAAAGGTCGTTTATGTTAGAACTGAAATTTTCTCATTGTAGCTCAGAGTAAAACTTTTGCCCCGTCACAAGGGTCCTTGGTTGAAATCCCGCAGAAAAAAAATCTGTGGATTTTATTTCTCTTTAAAATTTTGCACAACCTAAATTGAGGTTTCTTTTGTTTAGTTTATTTGCACTGTTTGACTAATTACTGAGGAGCACAGAGGACGGGAGTAGAGTGACCGCACCTGGGGTTTGAACACTCAGTAGCTTCCCTTGGGGAGAGGTGATGTCGGCATGTGCGAGCGGGGCTGAGAAGCTTAGCCGGCGTATCCCCGGGGGTTGAGTGTAACAATGGTCTCTAGAGGAGCAGCTAAAACAAAAACGGTGCAGAATTTTTAATAATGATGAATGGTGAAAATCTTTATTATTTAATTCACAAACTTCCCATGTCAATTTTACTTCATGGCAAAACCCCTTTAATGATGACTATTTGAATATCAGGTGATATGCGGCAAATTCATTATTAGAAATGCAAAACAAAGGTAATGTAAAGGTCACTACCTATGAACCAAAAGTATGTTTAGTATAGGTAACCAATTATATTGTATAATGAATAAAGTAACCAATGGTTTTTCAAATTGTAATAAAAAAGTGAAGTAATGGTGAGGGCATTAATGTTGGCACACCTCTAATGAAACTTGAACCAAAATAAAGAAATATTGCATCTGAATGATGATATCAGGTGTTATTTTTCCAACATAATGCCCAGTATGTACTTGCAACATTAATTTTGGGATAAAACAAAACAATACTGATAATATTGAGCCAAGCATTTTTTGACCATTGAGCTACAACAGTCTTGGACTGGTCGACAGGGAAGCAGGAGGACAACCTTGGTGGGCCACTGGGCATAATGGGCACCTGAGAATGACTTTTCAGGGGGATTAGTGCAGTAGCTATAGAGTGGGCCCCAAGTATCAACTCTACTGGTGGGTTCCAGACACTGTACTACGGTAACATGTAACTTCCCGAAAAAAAGACACGCTTGGCAGCAGCTGATCGTCCCAATAGAATCAGGTATCTAATCAACATTGATAGAAATTCAAAAGAAAATAACAAGGAGAGAGCAGCGTCCATTCTAGACAGGGTTTGGTTAATGCAATGACTACTCTCCCTTGTATAGTGTCCATTACCTTATATGTTTCCACCCGTCTTGCATGTGGAAAACGAGCAGTTGACACAATTTTATGCACAAATTCACTGTCCACGCCCTTTGGATTGAAATGTTTGGCTATGATCTCCCTGACGTAGGTCTTGCCGCTGCCGGTCTGTCCATGGAAGGAGAGGACAAGCGGTTTGATACGATCTTCGTCCTGCATCAACTTCAGGATGACCTGCTTGGCTAAGTGCTGTCCAAACACTTTGTTGTCTAAGTCGTTCTGCAGAGCTGGAGGGAAGGACATACGTAGAAGATGATTGATAATATATATATATATATATATATATATTATATATATATATAATAAAATAAGAGGATTACCTTGACCTCAATGAGGCCCTGTACACATCTGCGTCCGGATCTGGAACCTTGACCACAGAGGTGGAACCCAAACTGTTTAATGACCAACACCAATGACGCCCAACGAACCTAGTGACCACAATGGGGTTTGTTGGGTTTCCATCATATTGTCATAGTGTTATTTTTGATGGGATGCCTATAAAAATGCTATAAGGTTCAAGTTGTAAGGAAGAAGGAGAGATTCTAGTAATTAGTGGGGGTTCCAGTGGTGGGACCCCCTAATAATCATACATGTATCATGTATCCTGCAGAAGATTTTTGTGGGACAACCCCTTTAAGGTTGTGAAGGATTTCTCTCCAGTTAGTTATACCATGTAACAGGTGCAACAAACTAATTTTCACCGAGGGCCACATCAGAATTTTGACTGCCCTAAAAGGACCATTGGAGAGTGACTAAGGTGCCTGGGTAGGGCTATCAGAGTTGTGCCACCGCCTGTGAGCGGTAGAGGTGCACTCCAAATCTAAGATTGGCGCCCCCCCCTTTGGGCTGGCACCACCGCCTCTGCCAAGTGCTGAGTGCACCCTCCAGTGAAGGTGGAGAGCTGGTCCTTCTAGGTCTGGGCCTTGTCGTGGGGCACCTAAATGGACGCAGGCCTGGAGTTTGATGTATGTACCATATGACGTACACTTGCATCAACTCACATGTATTTTTCTAAAATGATAACTAAGTGAAAGATACAATTTAGTGATTTCCACCAAGAATGATAAAACCTGTCGTTGTGATCAGGTCCCCGCGAGAGATCACTTAAACCACGCCAAGGAGCGGAGTCTAAGGGTATATTCACCAGCGTATGGCTGAGGGAAACTTCAAGGTTGCTGCCCCTAATATGGCCGCCCGCAGTGCCTTGGAGTATAGTGGGAGCAGGCAGAGGCATTGTCGGGTCACGGAACAAGGTCCGGAAGGCGGCAGGCAGAGACGGCACCGGGTCAAAGGCACAGAGGTCCGGGAAGGTGGCAGGCAGAGAATAGTCCATAAACCTAAGCCAAGGGGTCAATACCAGGAAGCACAATATACGGAGCACAAGATAAAGGTAAGTTGTGGAACACGAACAAACTGGCCCCGGATGTTGGGGGAAGTGTCCTAATAAAGGAGGATGTGGGAGATGACTGGTGGTCAGTGATGCACTGGCCCTTTAAATCTTATAGAGCTGGCGCATGCACGTACCGGCCACGAGTAAAGGACGGGAGACGAGCAGGAGCGGGGAGAGATGAGTGACTGGCAGAAAGAAGGCTGTGGGGCCCACGGCTCGCATCATGACAACTGTATAGTATGAGTCAGGATTATGTCGCAACATAATCATTCATGATTATGTTGATTATTCTACTTTAACTGCGGGGGGAAAAGGGGTTCTCTGGTTTTAAAATACCCTTACAATACTACGTAGTTCTAAATGAATAGGGGGAGCCGTCTTTTTAGGACCATCATCTCTTGGCCAAACTGGCTACAAAGAGCGTCTCTCTCTCTGGAGGACCTGTCCTTACTGCCAGGTTTCTGTACAGATTATCGCTGATCGCTGAAGGTTGCAGCAAGTGGACACTTTGATCAACTTATTGCAAACTGACTTTTGCATCACACGGGGATCATACAAAAGCAGAGGACCCCTTTAATCGGCTTAGATCAGAGGTTTCCCCATTCCTCACCATTACTGGAGCTGCTGCTTTTGACATAGGGTCCCCTGCATTGCTAATGTGCACCCAGCAGAGGTGTAACTTGCAGCTCCTGGGCCATCGTGCAAATACCCTGTGCCATTCACAAAGAAGGCGAAGGGCTTTTTTTGGGGGGGGCCCCAAGCTAAGGGGCCCCTAGCAATTGCTACCCCCTGCCCCCTTAAGTAAACCCTGGTACAGGAAAGGGTGGACAGGATTGTATGGTTTAGACAAGCTGAATCCCAGGGGCGCCCTGATGATATTTTTTTTTAAAAGAGGCCCATTGATATGGGGCAGGGTAAGGTGGTAAGTGGGGTGGGGGCTCAATGCTTTGGCTGATGGGCCCCCGAAAGACTTCGGCAGCCCTGGCTAGAGGAGCTTTTCCCCGAACCTTGTTGCGCCCCCGTCCCGCTTACCGTGCGTTGATACTTCCCTCGGGGGTTCAGCACTCCCGGTCCTGGGCACTCATTTGTAAGGGAAGCCAAGCGATCACATTGGGGAAAAAAAATTTTCTTGGATGTAACTGGTATAAGAGAGGAGGTTGAAAAATTGGTAAAATTTGTATCTTCATAGCACGAGAACAGTGGTGCCGGTTTGGGGAAATCACTCGGAGGGGTGGCGCCCCGGGCCAAAATTTCATTTCGTTTACTTCTGTTGCACGGAAAAGGGGAAACCGTTATATCGCTTGCTGTGGGCCCGGGCCGGGCTGCCCCCCATCGCTCTCCCTCCCGTGGCCCAAGGCAATCAAAATTTTTAACCAAAAAAAAAAAATTATCATTAAAACCCATTTGGAATTTAAGGGGAAAACGGGGAAAGGTCCTCAAAATTGGCGTCGGTGGTAATACCTCCCAAGTGTCCCTATTTTGGAGGGGTAATCCCTATTTTTAAAACCTTTCCCCCTTTCTCTATAAATGTCCCTCTTTTTTCATTTTGGGAAAAAAATTTTTGTCATAAACGACTTTCT
>JAODAL010054851.1:0-24360 GCA_025379985.1 Phyllomedusa bahiana | reverse complement strand
TTTTTAAAGGGCCGTGTACTTGTTTTTATTTTAATTTTTTTGTTTTATTTTGTTTCCCTTTTTCACAGTTTTTTTTATTTTTTACTTTTCCCCATAGGGGACTTGTAACAGTTCTACAGTATAATTAGCTGTATATCACTTGAAAACGGCAGATTATAGTACTATTGAATAGTTCCATTGAATGGGAAGCCCGAAAACCACAGCAAAACCCGTGACATAAAACTAAAATCGAGTGTAAAATACTGGTCTGATCCTGATAAGAATCCAACCTGGGGGCTCTGGGGTTCCCTTGAAATACAGCTCTGGAAAAAATTAAGAGACCACTGTAAAATTTTCAGTTTCTCTGATTTTTTTCGTCAATGGTAAATTTTTGGAGAAAAATTTACATTGTTATTTTATTATATACACTACTGACAACATTTCTCCGAAATTCAAAGCAAAAAAATGTTGTATTTATTTGCAGTAAAGTAGAAATCTTCAAAATAATAAAAAAGAAGCAGCAGAGCTATCAAATTATGCAAAGGAAACAAGTTCATTTTCTTTAGAAACAATAAGACCAATGTTTTAAGTCAGGAAGAGTTTTCTTTTCAACTCCTTTGGCATGGCAAAAGTTATTTTTTCATTCAAATTCCTTTTGGCTTATTCCTAGCACTTAACAAATCACTAAAGGTATAGCACCTAAGAAAGAGATACAAATCTATAAGACATAACTTTTATTAAATAATATCTAAAAAACCTAAAAAATCACTAAATATATGATAACAACTAACAATAAACTGCCTACATAAATGGGGAACCCGCCCTAATAAGGGCGACCCCAGACGGGAACCTAAACTGTCACTAAACCTAACTACCCCTAAACTAACAAGATACAAACAAGACAAAAAACAATAACTAAAACAGGACTATAGGTGCACAAAGAAAAAGTGATATAAATAGAAACACACTGACTTAAATATACAACAAAAGGAATTTTCCGACGCGTTTCTCCCTCCGATAATGGGGTTCATCAGGGAACAATTTTTACTTGTTTAGAGGTAGACATAAAATTGTGGATATAGCAATAATGAAATACAATTATACAAAATAGACTCACGTCCCTTGGCAATGATATGTAGCACTAGTAGGATATGAAGGGGTCCAAGAGAGGAACTGGAGGATCCCCACGTAGTAGTTACTAAGATGCAACTCAGACGGCAGTGTCAGTTTTTTAAGTCCAGGTGCAAGTATATAAGTAGTTCAATTTGATTACAAACGGCTGTGAACTCACCACCGCCAGAGCAACACGTGGAAAGAGTATTCCTAGACTACAAGGACCGGCATGCAGCGCTAGTATCACCCAGCGCATGCGCATTTGTGTTAATGGCATGTACAGGTTACGCGATAAAACTACAACAACCGGCATGCATTGCCGGGAAACATTCGGCGCATGCGTACTGGCAATGATGACGTGCGCCTGCACTATGGAATCAAGAAGAGACCGATATTAGTGCCGGCGCTTATTTAATAGCTAAAGAACTTCTCTCGCGGATGTAGGGAGAGAAGACTTAAAAAAGATAGAAAAATAAAGCGATGCTAAGGGCATGATAGAGATGCCACTATCTATGCCCACATATAGCTATTAAAGGCTACAGTATGTAAATACGCAGGTACTGCCCATATAAGCATTAAATTTCACCGAAACATATATATATATACTGCAGAGGAGGACTCAAACATACAATAGGTAAATATAAAAAAAATAAATAAATAAAAAAAAAATTAATAATGAAAATGAATGAATAATATTTATAATAACAAAAATAAGATAAGTGAATAAAGAAATAATGATACAATGGTTAACTACGGCACAGAAAGATAATACAATTCGATTTTTAAATAATTTTTAATTTTCTTTAAATAAATGGCACAAAAGATAAGTAGTCATTTAAGCCCATTGGTTTCAAGGTTTTAAGGTAGTAAATCCAGTGGGTCTCTCGTTGCAACAATTTGCATTCAAAGTCTCCACCTCTTGGAGATGGTAAGACAACTTCAATTACAGAAAACTATAGGGCAAGTGGACCATTACTGTGAATGGAGTACATATGTCGAGAAACAGGAGAATCCCGTTTATGAGTGATGTCGCCAATATGTTCCAAAATTCGGCGTCTTAGTTCCCGTTTTGTTTTTCCAATATACATGAACGGGAATGCACAGGAACATTGATAAATAACTCCCTTAGACTTGCAATTGGCATAACTGTACATCTGAAAAGTCCTGCCTGAGGGGATACATTTAAAAGACTTGGAAACATTAATAAATCCACATGCCCTTCAGCTCCCGCATTTATATGCTCCTATTGTTTTTGTTGTTAACCAAGAGGGAGGAACACGGGGCGGAGTATATAAACTATGAACTAGACGATCCACAATATTTTTCCCCCTTCTGAATGTAATGACAGGGGCAGGGCCAACAAATTGAGATAATGTGGGGTCCTGAGTCAGCAGGGGCCAGAAATTTTTTAACAAATTCCGAATTTGAGTGGATGCATGATCAAAAGTGCCGATGATGCGGGTCACTTCCATATTGTCACTTCGTGGACAAGTCTGAAGAAACGACTTCCTCTCTGTATCACGTGCAAAAGAGTAAGCTTTAGATAGAACCTTTCTCGGATATCCTCTTTCCAGAAACCTAGTTTTTAATATGTCTGCTTCTTTTTTATAGAGCCATAAGGAGGAACAATTCCTCCAGGTTCTAATATATTGGCCTTTTGGGATGCCCTGTTTTAGGGAACGTGGATGAAAACTGTCCCATTTCAAGAGGCTATTGCCTGCTGTAGGTTTCCTATGGATAGTTGTCTCCAGAGCACCATTAGTAGATTTTTTAATGAGAAGATCCAAGAATATCAGTTCGAGATAATTGATTTCAAACGTGAACTTCAATCCTATAGTGTTGACGTTGAGGCTCTCAACAAATGTGAAAAACAAATCCCTTGTACCTGACCACAAAATAATAATATCGTCGATATATCGACCCCAGAATATAATGTTGTCAACGAAATTCTGGTGTGCTTCTGAAAAAACTATAGTTCTCTCCCACTAGTCCAGGAGCAAATTAGCATATGTGGGGGCCACTGGGGTCCCCATAGCCGTGCCCCTGAGCTGGTGGTAGTACTTTCCATCAAAGGTAAAAAAAAATGTTTTTTATTCCTAGCACTTGTTTTGCCGTCCAGCTTGTCCTATTGCAAGAGGAGAGGATTGTGAAGACAACAGCAGTGTTTTTTATACTTTCCTTCATTAACCCCTTAACGACCGCCCGGCAACTTTTGACGTCGGCTGGTGCGGGTCGTTCGTCTACAGCGACGTCTTTTGGTGTTGCTGTAGACTTTGGGGTTTTCAGCGCCCGGCGCCACAGTTACGCTGGAATTTGGGCTGTACTACACAGCTCTGATCCCGGAGCATCTCCTGCGAGCAATGGGGAGCGGGGGAAACCTCCGCAACCCGTTGCTTTAACCCTCTGATTCCGGCAATGCGTTACCGCAGCGCAATCAAAGTGTTCCCCTGCTCTGTCGGGTGATCGGAACACCCAGTGACCCGACAGAGCCTGGGGAATGGCTGCACAGTCAGCCCTGGGGACCTAGAGTGGCTCCAGGACTGTCTGTGTAACAAGTCAGTGACCAGGACACACTGTGTGCTGTCCTGATCACTGCCTGTGTCAGACTGACACAGATTATAATGTATTAGCATATATGAATATGCTAATACATTACCAAGTGTAAAAAAAAAGTGTAAAACAGTTCTCCCTTCATGGGATTAAAAAAAAGTAAAAAACATAAAAAGTGTAAAAAAAAAAATAAATAAAAAAATAAATAAAAAATAAAAATAATTAAAAAAAAAAATTGTGCATAAATTACACACACAAAAAAACCTACACATATTAGGTATCCACACGACCATAATAACCTGTAGAATCAATCTAACAAGATATTAAGTGTGAAATGTGAACGGTGTAAAAAAATATATAAAAAAAACAAAAAAAATTACGGCAATTATTTATAAGTGAATTTAAACTATTCCCCCATAAAGTACAACTCGTCTCGAATAAAACGAGGCCTCATACAACTGCGTCATTGAGAAAATAAAAAAGTTACAACTGTTGAAACGCAAGGAAGCAAAAACTAAAAAATGTTCTGGTCATTAACTACTTTTCAGGCCTGGGGCTTAAGGGATTAAATAAGATTTGGTTAAGGTGATCACCTAATCAGAAGCACATTAAAGAGAACCTGTCACATAGTTTTTGCCCCCCCTTGCTGAGGGCAGCACATGCTAGTGACAGACCTGCTGTTTCCAGCATGTGTCCCTTATTCTGTAAGATGTTGTAGTTTTCGTGTTTTAATGCTCAAATCTGCAGTTTTCAGCCAGAAGAGTCATTCGAAGAGTCCTTCAGAGTGTCAGTTTTTCAAACCCGGCCAATCGGAGACTAGCCCCGCCCACCTCAACTGACAAACCTATTACTTTGAATAGGTAGAAACATGTGAATAACTGTCAGTGGGTGGGGTTAGCCTTTAGTGGGCGGAGATTACACCTGCTCATGAATAAGATTTGAGGGGTAAATGCTCTGAAACTGCTGTATCTTACAGAATAAGGGACACAGCGCTGGAAATGGCATGTCTGTCACTAGCTTGTCCAGCACTCAGCCAGGGGGGCATAACCTATGTGACAGGTTCCATTTAAGTAGGATGAGGTGCACTTTGGTTGGAATTCAACTGACACTGGAATGGAACGGCCGTCAGTCATGTAGAGAGGCTGATTTATAGAAAACTGTGCAGTGGTCTCTTAATTTTTTCCAGAGCTGTATATATTTTTTGGAAGGCGTGTACTGTAATAGGAACAAATGATGGGTTAGTCAATACAGCAAATTTTAAAGGGGAAGTTCAGTCAAAATAATCTTCTGACGAATTGTAGGTACACATGGAAAGCTCTTTCACAATGCCACAAAGACTGCTTCACTTGATATTAAACTAGTGCTGTACATGTACGTAAGCTTTCTGGGTAGAGTTTCCCAATAACTCTCCACTCTATATGCTTCTATACACAAAGGCCAACAGGACTTCTTTTTTGCAGTAAAATTATTTTTAGTGATTTTTCAACAGTCCATACATTTCAGACCATAAAACACCTTAATACAACTAACAACCAGTAGTGTATGGTATGTCAGCACTTTTCTTTTGTAGAATTTTCTTACGACTTCAATATAACATATCACAAGATCGTATCAGAGCTGATAGATAAGGAGCATTGCTGACAGCTCTGAACTTGTAATAAAAGCACTGTAAAAAAATCCAAATCTCTTTAAAAGGGTTTTCTCATTACACGCTTTCGCAGATTTGAGCTGTTTCTATATCTTACAGCTTTAAAACCAGGGGCGAATCTCTCCTCCCAGTAGGTGGGTCTCTCCTCCCAGTAGGCGGGTCTCTCCTCCTAGTAGGCGGGTCTCCCCGCACTGAAGACTGGTGACATCATCATTCTGTGTGAGCAGTGAAAGGGAGAGGATGTCACAGCTATGCAGACTTCCTGCAATGGTTATGTCTGGAGAGCCATCACCTCCCGCCCAGGCTGCACAAGTTCCCTGTAATCAAAGCACCTTTATTGCTGTAAACAGTTATACATACTGACTGAACTGTTGTACTCTGCTTCCCCCTCTGTTACCATGCAGGAGGTAAAGGTGGAACAGACTATATAAGGCTATGTTATATGGGGAAAACTATACGCCTTCAGGCTAAAATATAACTTTTAATAAGACAAGCTGATAAAACGGACCTAAACAAGTCCCTAAATTACCCTCAAAATACTAAAACCTAGAAAAAAGTGGGGATACTGCCCTGAAGAAGGGCGACCCCACTCAGGAACCTAACCCTACCAGTCCCTAGACACCCTTAATCTAATAATCAACTAACAAAAAAAACAAAAAGGTAACCCTAATAGTGAAAAATAACAAAGCCCCACAAAAAGAACAATACCAAAAACTATAAATATAATAGGGATGTTACAATAAGTAAGCACAGGTAATATATGCTATAAGCCACACTCAAATGAGTACCAAATATGTTACACGTTCCAATATAATAGGGATGTTACAATAAGTAAGCACAGGTAATATATGCTATAAGCCACACTCAAATGAGCACTCAAGTCACCCTCTGCAGGACCAAAGTACATTACTGAGTAATACGGTATGGTTCACCACTGCTTTTATGGACAAGTGGTTGAAAACTTTCACAAAGAAGTTGCTAATACTATGATGTTGTACGGTGTTAGCCATAGAAAGCAGTAGAAGAGTAAAGAAATCAGGCCATACCTATTAGGCCATGTTCACACGGCTTAAAATGGGCCGTATTTCGGATCGTAATTAGACGCCGGAGTGCGCCTATTACGGGCCGAAAACGGCCCATTCATTACGGTAATTCACAGTTCTCATAGAGAACTATGGATTACGTCTCCTCTCCCCGCCCGGCGGGGAGATAATTGACAGGTCATTTTCTAGCGGCGTAAACGCGCCGCTAGCAGTGATTGTCTATGGGTCGGCGAAGCGCCGCCCCCCCCGCTCACTGCCCCGCTCCCGCCCTGCCCCCGTCCACTCGGCGTAATTGCGGGGCGTAATTACGCTCTGCAAATACACCGTGTGAACATAGCCTTAGAGGCTATCTGAGTATATTTGATGGTACATTATAGAGTACTAGCTCTCTTCTTTAGACATGATGTTATACAAGAAAATGAAAATTCATAGACTTCTAGTCATACAGTGATTTTCAAAGGATCTTAAACATTTTTAAAATAATAGAATGCAAGTTTGCAGTTTATTTCTTGGCCGTGTATAGCATCATGTCTGATGAAGAGAGAGCTAGTACTCCCAAAAACTTTCCATCAAATACACTCAGTCTCTACAAGGTTTCACCTGATTTCTTCACTCTTCTACAAAGGAATTGTGCAGAGTGAACTTCAGATATACTGTATTGATTGAAGACCAGCTCCCACTCCATTGCGGTATGCTCCTGACAGCGAAACATCATCTATCAACCCCGGCTGTCTTCTGCTTGTCTACCCATGTGTATCACTCCTCTCATTTTATGCATAATTGCAAGTGGCTAATATATGCAGTATTTCACAAAAGTCAGTACACCCCTCACATTTTTGTAACTGTTGTATTATCTCTTTTCATGGGACAACACTGAAGATATTACACTGATATAATGTAAAGTAGTCATTGTGCAGCTTGTACAACAGTGTAAATTTGGTGGTGCCCTCAAAATAACTCAACCCACAACCATCAATGTCTAAACCTCTAGCTACAAAACTGAGGACACCCCTAAGTGAGAATGGGCTATTTATGCACAAAGGGCCACATGTATGAAACGGTTTTGGTCTAAAACACACTTTTTTCACCATAGAAACCTATGGGGAAAAAGTGTGTTTTAGACCAAAACCGTTTCATACATGTGGCCCAAAGTGTCAATATTTTGTGTGGCCACCATTATTTTCCAGCACTGCCTTAACTCCCTGTTAACTGTCTCCAGACCTAAACCCTATTGAGCATCTGTGGGGCATATTGTGGACAATAGGTATGGGCTAGAGCAGTGGTATCAAACTCAAATATACAGTGGGCCAAAATTGGAAACGTAGACAAAGTTGCGGGCCAACCATGTGTTTCTCCCTGTGAGCACCTCTTTTCAGTCATCCCCCTGTCTGAGTTGTTTCTCCTGCCACCTGGTCCCTTCTCTGCTGTAGTAGCGCAGTGTAATAACAACTCCTGGCTTTTTCCTCTTCTACTCTGCAGGCAGTCCCCGACTTACACCGTTCCGACTTACATCTGTCCCCTAGTTACAAACGGAGACTTATGGAGCATGCTGGCACTTATAGATAGAAGCTGTGGAACGACAAGTTCCAGCATGCCACAGCAGCACATGAGGTGCAATCTTCTTAACAGGGGCACAGACAGCAAAACAAATGTAAAAACCTTTCCCTGCACTATCCAAAACCGAAAAAAAAAACTTTTGTGCTGGAGTTACATTTAATAAATATACCTTAAGAACAAACCTACAGTCCCTATCCCATTCATAACCCGGGGACTGCCTGTAATTACACTGCTGCCCAGATTTGACACCCCTGGGCTAGAGTGTTTGATGGCAGGTATGGTTGTGGTGTTTTAAATTACTTGCCTCATTTTTCTTTTCTAATTTTCCCGTTGTCTGCAGAACATAAATGTGATTTTGATTAATTTGTTTAATTAATTTGTTACATTTTTTTTATTTCAATTAACAAACTATTTGTCTCTCCTCATCCAGGAAATGACGGCCTCTTTTTTCACCTTCAGCCTCTGAATTCAGCAATGAAGAGATGGTTAATTGTCTCGATTCAAGGGGAACGGTAGGTTTCCATTGCTTCATGATATGATACAAAATATAGAATTCCTTCAATCTGGTATCAATGGGATCTTATACTCTTGGTGCTGGATAATCAATTATTCTAGATTACCAGACTGTCATGAGTATGAGAATCCTAAATGGAAAGGTAAAAACTTTACATTAGAGAGCATAAGCTTTCATGCTATCCAAACCATGGATGCCATGAAACAGGGACACACTCTCGAATTACGATCAGCTACAATATACTCTGAAATGCTTCAGCCCCAACCATCTTCTCCCCACTTTACTGGCTTTGACTGAAAGGTCCTCCCCAGACACAAATAGGGAGACAACTGTCCACAAGGCCAAGCTGGGTGGAGAGGAGCCACAGAGGGCCACCTCCTTGACTTTTCTCTTTGTTCCCAGCTCATATTTAAATGGGGATGGACCAAGTTCTCTGAGGGTTGGACCATGTTCCTAGGGAGATGTACAGTTCCCATAGGTGTGTACCAAGTACCCAGAAGGGTGGACCAAATTCCCAGAGGGATGAACTAAGTTCCCATAGGGGTGAACCAAGATTTTTTTTCTATCTATAGTCCACTAGTAAGGTATTCTGCAATAGCAGCAATAGTATTACTTTGAAGAATGCTGTTCAATCAGGACTTTCAGGGTGGAGCAGGTTGCTAGAGCGGCGTACAAAATTCCCAAGGGAGGTGAAACAAGTTCGTAGATGGTTGTACCAAGCTCCCAGAGGGGTTTATTACATTTCCATGAGGGTGAACCAAATTCCGAGAGGGGTGTACCAAATTCCTGGGGGGGTGAACCCAGGGAAATGGACCATATTTCCAGAGGGGTGGGCCAAGTTCCCAGAGGGGTTACTAAATTCTCAAGGGGGTGGAACAAGTTCCCATGGGGGGTGAACCAATTTTCCAGGGAGTATTACCAAATTCCCTTATGGTGGCCAAATTCTCAGAGGGGTGTACCGAGTTCCCAGAGGTGGAGAGGTGGCCCTTTGGGCCACATGTATGAACCTGTTTAGGTCTAAAACTCACTTTTTTGCCCATAGGTTACTATGGGCAAAAGAGTGAGTTTTAGCTCTAAACAATTTCATACATGTGGCCCTAAGTTCCCAGAGGTGGAGACAAAGTTCCCAGAGGTGGAGACAAAGTTCCCAGAGGTGGAGACAAAGTTACCAGAGGGATACACCAGTTTCATAAAGAGGGGACCAAGTTCCCCTAAGGCTTGAACCATATTCCCAAAGGGGTGGACAAAGTTCACAGGAGGTCGGACTAAGTTCCAAGGAGGTAGACCAAGTTCCAAGGGGGCAGACCTATTCCCAGATTGATGGACCCAGTCCCCAGAGGGGTGGACCAAGATCCCAGAGAGATGGACCAAGTTTTCAGACGGGTGACACAAGCTATGATTCCATCTATGGTCCACTAGTATGGTATTCGGCAATAGTAGCAATTGTAATACTCTGTAGCATACTGTCAAATCAGGTTCCCAGAGGAGTGTACAAAGTTCCCAGGGGGGGTTAAACAAGTTGTGTTTCAAGTTCAAGGTGTTTCAAGTTCCCAGCGGGGTGTTCCAAGTTCCAGGGAGGGTGGGAGGGACCATATTCCCATAGGAAAGGACCAAGTTCCCATGTGGTGGGTGGACCAAGTTCCCAGGGGGGCAAATCAAGTTTCTGGGAGAAGGTGGGCGGGTAGACCAAGTATCCATAGGGGTGGACCTAGTTCCCAGAGGGATGAAATAAGTTCCCATGGGGTTGGACTGAGTTCTCAGAGTGATGTAACAAGTTCTCAGAGTTGTGGACCAAGCTCCCAGAAGAATGTACCTTTTCAGAGGTGTGAACCAAGTTCATTTATTGGGGAATATCACTGCTGCTCTGTCAATACGAACGTAAAAGCAATAAAATGTTTTTCTTTGATTAAAAAAACACTATCCAAATTATTTACAAGTAAGTTTGGTAAAGCTGGAATTGTATTGATTGCAGAACAAAGATATCATGTCATGTTTGTTGTACGGAGCTTCTACTCTCCGTGATTCCTGCCTACAGAGCTGATGAGAGACGATGACCTGATTGTGCAGTTGGGATTTGTCTCCCTGACACAACCCTCTAGCACGTCACGCTCACATTGATTTTCACTTTCCGTGTTACTCAAATGCAGGGAAGAAGTGACATGTCAATTCTTATCCGGGCGTGTGTTGTACATTGGGGAAACCAGCAGGTAATCATAACTCTCAAGGACAGCTATGGATTACCGTATTGCAGCACAATTACGCGCTGAATTTCGCCTTGCAAATACACTGTGTGGACATACCCTTAAAGGGGTTTTGCCATGAAATGAGTTCCTTACCTCTTATCTGTTCAGGGGAGAAGATAAACAAAGCATGCTGAGTCATGAAGGGCTGCAGGGGTGAAAGGGAGGGGGGTGAGCAGAGAGCGAGGAAGCAGGGAGCGTCTCTAAAATTTACTCAAATAATAACATTACAACAGTGGATTCTCTAAACAGCAGAGAGCCTCATACACTGCACTTTCTCTCCAGCCCCTTGCAAGCTCCTTCATGTTCCCTGTAATCAGATAAGAAGTGCAAACACGCCAGCTTGGCCAGATCAGCTCCTGTCAGTGTGTTCTGGTCGTGTCTAATGTAAACTTTCAGGAAACTAAGGGAGACTGAGCAATGCTGTAGCTCTCAGAGGCTTCACTTTTTGTAATCACATATATTTAGAAAAGTGATTAAATACCCATTTTGGAGGATCCCACGTCAACATTACATCGTGGCAAAACCCCTTTAAGTGTATGTCTCTTTACAGTAAAGTCCGTGTGAACGTACGTTTTTAGATGCATGTTTGGATCCATCTGTCGGACCCCAAACGGACCCAAACACGCATCTAATAATGTGCAATGTGATTTTACATTGCTTTTAACTAGAAACACGCATCGCGTTCACACGAGTGATCGTCGATGTGTATCATCGCGTCTTCTCATCGCGGATCCATTCCAAGAATTTACATGTCAATTCTTAGTCCGTTGACGCAGCAGGAGTCCCATTTAAAACTACAGGGTGCATGTCTGCTGCATCCAACATGCATCCAAACACACAGCTGCGTGCTGGATATGTGTTGGATCCGTCACTGCATTTTTGGATGCGATTTTCGGATCAAAAACGGTTCCAAAATCGGATCCATAAATGCCGTGTGAACACCCCCTTAGGATCACTGGCATCTTGTGTTTGCTGATTGCAAATGTTTTTTTTTTTTTATTTTCGTGCGGTCATGGTTTTGCCAACATTGGTCCGCCGGCTTTGTGCTTCACTCCCTGCTTCGGCTTCTGCATATAGCCAAGTGAGCGTGCTTAGCTATATTTGGAACTGCCATAAAGATGAACAGGGAAAAGCTGTGAAAATGGGACCCTCTCCCCATTCAGTGAGGCCTGCTTGTATCGAGCCGTGAACCGGCCTCCAAAGGAGATTTTACTGCTAGTCACAACCCCTTTAAATGATCATTTCTCCAGAATACGCCACTGCTTAAAGGGGTTTTCTCATTACATTAAAATGGTCTTCAGAATAAGGGGACAGTGAAAACAAGCAACTCTGCAATTGGATGTCATTTACAAAGGTGTTTTGTTTTCACAGGATCCCTTATGTTTGACTTTTGTAAACACTGTTCCCCAGTGCTGGTCGGATTCCGCCTCCTGGCATGTGGTAGGCTGCCGGCTGTGGCAATTTAAATCCTGCCTGGCCCCTGGTTGTATTCATGGCAGCGCGCATTCCCGCGCATATATCGATGAGAGAGAGAGAGAGATTTGCGCTGTTCGTGGTGGTTGCGACGTATGCATGCGGTGTTTGCGCTGTTCACTGACAGCAATCAGTGGTAGTTTCGACGTATGCATGCGGTGTTTGCGCTGTTCACTGACAGCAATCAGTGGTAGTTTAGACGTTTGCATGCGGTGTTTGCGCTGTTCACTGACAGCAATCAGTGGTAGGTTTCGACGTTATGCATGCGGTGTTTGCGCTGTTCACTGACAGCAATCAGTGGTAGTTTCGACGTATGCATCGCGTGTTTGCGCTGTTCACTGACAGCAATCAGTGGTAGTTTCGACGTTTGCATGCGGTGTTTGCGCTGTTCACTGACAGCAATCAGTGGTAGGTTCGACGTTTGCATGCGGTGTTTGCGCTGTTCACTGACAGCAATCAGTGGTAGTTTCGACGTATGCATGCGGTGTTTGCGCTGTTCACTGACAGCAATCAGTGGTAGTTTTGACGTTTGCATGCGGTGTTTGCGCTGTTCACTGACAGCAATCAGTGGTTAGTTTAGACGTTTGCATGCGGTGTTTGCGCTGTTCACTGACAGCAATCAGTGGTAGTTTCGATGTTTGCATGCTGTGCTTGCGCTGTTTACTGACAGCAATCAGTGGTAGTTTCGACGTATGCATGCGGTGTTTGCGCTGTTCACTGACAGCAATCAGTGGTAGTTTTGACGTATGCATGCAGTGTTTGCGCTGTTCACTGACAGCAATCAGTGGTAGTTTAGACGTATGCGTGCGAAGTTTGCGCTGTTCACTGACAGCCATCAGTGGGAGGTTCGACGTTTGCATGCGGTGTTTGCGCTGTTCACTGACAGCAATCAGTGGTAGTTTCGAAGTATGCATGCGGTGTTTGCGCTGTTCACTGACAGCAATCAGTGGTAGTTTTGACGTATGCATGCGGTGTTTGCGCTGTTCACTGACAGCAATCAGTGGTAGTTTCGACGTATGCATGCAGTGTTTGCGCTGTTCACTGACAGCAATCAGTGGTAGTTTAGACGTTTGCATGCGGTGTTTGCGCTGTTCACTGACAGCAATCAGTGGTAGGTTCGACGTTTGCATGCGGTGTTTGCGCTGTTCGTTTACAGCAATCAGTGGTGGTTTCGACGTATGCATGCAGTGTTTGCGCTGTTCACTGACAGCAATCAGTGGTGGTTTCGACGTATGCGTGCGTTGTTTGCGCTGTTCATTGACAGCAATCAGTGGTGGTTTCGACGTATGCGTGCAGTGTTTGCGCTGTTCACTGACATCGATCAGAGGTCCTGCAGCAGAGAGATCTTGTACAATTCCATGTTAAAGCGTATAGTTTTGTTCTGCAGATCTGTAGAGGTCAGAGGTGTAATAATCTGCAGCATATATCACTGTGTGTGAGAGAGAGAGAAAAAAAAATCACCCATCTCTCCCAGAATCCTGAATGTCAAATGCCCATTCTAATTACAAAGTATGTAGGGAGAGCGAGAAATGTAAATATACACTATGGAGTTACACTTAGCTTTTCACTTCCAGTGATTACTTAGTCTCCGACAGCTGAGAACCTCTCCCTTCCCCCTCCACTGTCACAAAGAATGAATTCTCCTGTGCACACTTTGGGGCGTGTCTGCAGAGAGAAGATACTCCCTGCTGGGAGGAGAAACACGCCCCTTCATTTCATAAGTTCTCCTTAGCAACCAGTATAAACGGCTGCCAAATGATGAAACGATAAAACCCCTTTAAGAGCAAATAGTAGCTGGTCGTGATGAGAGAGCTTGTCCCAATTCAATGTTAGGCTCCCTTTAACTATGTTTCCATCTCTAACCAGGGCCATCTTTTCCATTGGGCACACTAGGCAGTTGCCCGGGGGCCCCACAAGTGTAGGGGCCCCAAGTTTTGTATGTATGTCCCAGAAATACAAGAAACATACCCTGGATTCCTTGGTTGGCTTTGCTTATTTAACTGTTTGTGTGTTTTTAGGATGTGCAAACAGTTAAAAACCATGGTGGAGAAGGGAACCAGAGGCTTCCTGCCCAACCAAATAGTCTTGTAGGCTGCAGGCTGCTCGTGTCCAGACATAAGTGGTGTGTGCTTGGGGTGGGGGGCTTGAGGCAAGGCCAAATGTGATGTCACATATTTGGGCAGGGCCCACTACAGTGCTATGCCCAGGGGCCCATAATTCTGTTCAGACAGCTCTGTCTGTAACATTGCGACCTCTCCATGGAAATCAGTGGAACCACTAACAACTCGTAGTTTATGTTGACTTTGATGGAGAACCAGGACCATTTTTCCTATGGACCAGTGTCCTGATCCAACATAAGACCACTTTTTTGACCTGTCAGATACCAAGTTCTTGTTCTTGCACTTTGATGATGTGAGATGTCCATACTTGTGTCACCTTTAATTCTCCTTTTTGTTTTAGGGTGTTGTGTTTTTCTTGCTGGTGATTTTCTCAGGCTTTGGCTACAGCTGTATCTTCACAGACAACCCCATATCCGACAGTTATATGACAAAAATTGGTGTATTGGTGAGTTCTTTATGGGATTATTATCCATTATCGTTATTAATAGCATTCTGGGTTTTTCCCCAAATTGATTTTTACTAAAAGGGGGAAAGTTTGGTTTTAGGTTTTTTGGGGGTTTTTAATGGTTTTTGGCAGGGGACGGGGGTTTTTTTTGGGGAAAAAATCGCGTTTTATACGTTTTCCCCTTTTTACGGTTTTTTGTGCATTTTTGGGAAAGGAAAACTTTTTGTGTGCCGGCCAAAAAAAATCCAAAGGAGTTGAAAGAAAAATGAATCTTTGGGCAAATTTCCTTTAAACGGGTTTTAATTTTTTTAAAAAAAATCGGGAAAATTTTTTGGGCCGGGCCTGGACTGGGCCCCAAAAAATTTTGGGTTTTTTTTTTAAAAAATTTTTTTTTGAAAAACCAATTTATAAATTAAAGGGTTTAACATTTTAATAAAAAAAATTAAGGTACATAAAATTGAAAAAGCTTTTGATTGGGGAACTGAAAAGGGGGGGTTCTTTTTAAAAATTTTTTAAAAACTCAACCCAAACCCCTTTTTTCACCCCAAATCAGGTTTAACTAAAATGGGGGTGCCCCCCTTTTTGAAAAAAAAAAAAAGGGGGGGGGGCCCCCTTAACCCTATAAAACCATTTAGGGGGGAAAACTTTGGGGGGTACCAAAAATTTTTTTTTTTATTTTTCCCTTTTTAATTCCCCCGGGCGCGGGGGTAAAAAATTATTTTTTTTACCCTTAATTGGGAGACCCCCAAATGGGAAATCTTTTCGTTAAATTTTTTAAAAACCCTTTTAAAAGGGGTTTTTGCAAAAAAGGGGTTCCCCCCAAACTTAAATAAGGGAAAAGGAAATTTCATAAAAAAGGGGGGAAAATAAAAGGAAAAAACGGTTTTTTTTTGTTTAGGTTGGGTTTTAAAAAAAAAAAATTTACTTTTTGGATAGTTTGGAAAAAAATTTCCTTGGAATAGAAAGAGTAAAAAACAAAAATTAAATGGAAATATAAAAAAAAAATCCCAATAAAAGGGGGAAAAAAAAAAAATTTTATGCTATGGGTTTAAAATTTGGGGTATTATGAAAAAACTTTTTTGTTTTTCCTTTGGCAACGTTTATTTTTTTTTTTCCAAACCCTTTTTTATTAGGCTCTTTTTTCAACAAATTTTAAATTTTTTAATTCGTTTTAAAAATTATTCCGTTTTTCAAAAATTTTTAAATTTTTAATTTTTTTTGAATTTTTAAATTAAATTCCCCCCTTTTTTTTTTTTCCTTTTTTTGGTTTTTTTTTAAAATTTTAACCTTTTTTTTTAGGGGGTTTAGCCAGGTTTTTAGCTATAAAAACCAGTTTTGAATTTGGGGAAAAAAGGCTGAGCTACGGGCCGAGGATTAACACCCAAAAAAAAGGGGGTTTATTGAAAAAGGGGCTTTTAAGGAAACTAGGAAAGTGACTTTTTTTGGCAAATTTAAAAAAAAAAGGACCTTTAAAAAAAACCCCTTAAAAAGGTTTTTAAAATTGTACAGGTTTTCAGTTGTGTAGATAAAAAAGGTTGGGTTTTTTTTGTGTGTTTACACAATTTTTTTTTATAAATATTTATTTTTATTTTATTATTTTTTTCTACTCTTTTTTATATTTTTTACTTTTTTTTTGTAATCTCATGAAAGGATAACTATTTAACTTTTTTTTTACACTTTGTAATGTATTAGCATATTTTTATATGCTTATACAATAATAATCTGTGTCAGTTTGACACAGGCAGCAGTTAGGGCAGCACCCAGTCTGCCCGCATCGCTGGCTTTTAAAAGAAGCTCTGGGGTACTCTAGTCCCCAGGGGTGATTGCAGCTATTTCCTGGGCTCTGTCGCCGATCACCTGACAGAGCAGGGGAAAGCCCTTTGATTACGCTGTCGTTAAGGGGCTGATCTCACTTTACTGTTGATGCTGCTTATATCTGTTTAGTCTCATTACAAATAGTAGGTGATGACATAAGTGCTCTATTGTTCGTTGAACAGTTATATATAAGATTAGACTAGACCTTTGGGCAACAACAAGAGCAATACATGAAAGCTAAATAGGTTAATCTTTTTCCGCAGTGCTGAGGGTTTTTTTCATACATATGAGGTGCTTCTGATAACATTTACACCTCTCAGGCCATAGTTGGCCTGGAAAAAGAACCGTAAAGTAATCCTTTCACTGCTGAGCTATCAGAGCTCACAGAGGGGAAGTCAGAGAGACAGACTAAAAAGTCATGTACATAGGGGGACTTTAAAGAATCGTATGGAAAAAAGCTGCCTCCAAATTAAAAAAAAAAAATCCATATAATAGTTGTATATTGTTTTTCAATATGTGAAAAGACAACTTTTGATGGTAATGATCCTTTAACATTTAGAGGTTTGTATTAGGCTGTGTTCATATTCGCACTGACGTTTCCATCACAAATGTAGCCCCAACTTTGACCCAAGAAGTATACCTTTTTTTTTTTAATCAAAAGATGAAGGGGCACCCCAACAAACCATTGAACCCCCTCTTAAAGGGTTGTTCTACAAGTTGCTTTTATGTAAAGATCTTGCAAAAACAAGTCACTTTTCAAAATGTGTCCCCTTTAACAGTGTCCACCATTCCAGATATCCCTTTGTATGGGCTGCACAGCTCCTCAGGCCTATGCTACGACCCGTCATTTTCTCCTGATAGGCTGCCCGCCTTTGCTTTGCTACATCCCGTTTTGAAATTTTTCTCTTATAGGCTGCCAGCACTGGTTGTATAGCTACAACCTGGCTTTTTACTGCACCTAGTGGAGACGGTAAACACGCCCCTAAATAAAAAAAAGACCAAGAAAACAGGACTGAGGGAAGATGAATCAATGTAAGTCAAACGTACCAGGAGTACATAAATGGCGCGCTACTCCATTTGGGTATCAGGCCATTGTAATACACTTACAATTATAGTGGTGTGCTACTCGAATAGAGTACAGTTGGCACTTGATTCATGCTGCACAGACAACTGAAAAAAAAAGGGAAAGACCAATATACAAAAATGAAAAAAACTTTATTTAACTAAAAGTAATACAACTATAAAACTAACAAATGGGCACCCCCCAGATAAAAAAAACAAATTGGTCATTTTTCCCAATATGCAAGAATAATTTTTTTATTATATATATATTTTTAAAATTTATATTTATTTTAAAAAATAAAATTTATATATTTTAAATATTTTATATATTTTATATATATATTATATAAATATATATTTATTATTTATATGAAAAAAAATTTGGGGAACCCCATTAATCTTAATCCTTTTGTTCTAAATATTTGGGTGTTTGCAACGCCATTTTAATTGTATATCTAAAAACTGTGGGCCAAAATAAAATTTCGGATTGAAATGAGGTTTATTGTACTAACACAAAATGTGAAATATGCATTAAACAAAATTTGCCCGGTGCAAAAATTTGGGTACCCTTATAATTTTTTTGATTTGAATACCCCTAATACTTTTTACTGACTTTCTGAAGCACAAACTTGGTTTTATAACCTCACTGAGCTTTGAACTTCATAGCAGGTGTACCCAATGATGGGAAAAGGTATTTAAGGTGGCCAATTGCAGTTGTTCTCCTATTTGAATCTCCTGTGAAGGGGGCATCATGGGCTCCTCAAAACAACTCTCAAATGTTCTGAAAATAAAGATTGTTCACCATAGTTGTTTCAGGGGAAGGATAAAAGAAGTTGTCTCAGAGATTTAACCTGCCCAGTTTCCACTGTGAGGAACATAGTAAGGAAATGGAAGACCAGGGGACAGTTCTTGTTAAGCCCAGAAGTGGCAGGCCAAGAAAAATATCAGAAGGCATTTGTCAGGGCTTAAGCTGTGCTCAGACTGCAGACAGGCTGAACAGCTGATGTGCCCCTCCCTCCCTGATACACTTGCTGCTGACAGTCTGTGAGTGACAGGGGCCCACCCACTCCTGACAGGGGGCGAGTGCACCAGCCAATGGGAGGACCGGAGACCGCTCCAATCAGCCTGCAGGGGCGGTATAAAGGGGAATCCCATTAAAACTCCCTGAAAGCTGACTGCGCGCCTGTGATATTCCTGGCTACCTTGGGTGGTTCTTGTTCTTTGTGTTGTTGTTTTGCTAACCAGTATCCCTGACCTCGGCTTGTTCTCCTGACTCCGGCTTGTTCCTGATTTTGTGCTTTTGCTTCCGTTTGGCTTTTGATCTCAGCTTGTTTACTTTTTATTCCTCTGGTTCTGATTTGTGGTTTTTGGCGTTCCTATTTGATATTGACCCTGGACTGTTTGACTATTCTTCCTCCTGACGGCCCCAAGCATTTTTAGCAGCGCAGGGACTGTCGCCCAGTTGCCGTCTGCCACACCTAGGGCAGCACGTAAAGATAGGCAGGGACAGTGGGCTGGGTTCCAGTTAGGCTCACTGCACTCCTAGACGTGACTTATCACAGGCCGAAACCGTTAATGCATTACCCTCACTATGGACCCCATGACAGCTCTGGTAGAGCCAGATGCAGGGGCTAACCCAGCTATTCCAGGATTGGCGCTGGGGTATAAAACAACGGAGGCTACCCCAAGAAAAGAGGGTTCCTGCATTACCTTCCCCTCCTGTGGAACCCCCTAATCCAATTGCCTGACAGGTTTGCAGGTAACAGGAAGGCCTTTGTGGCATTTAGAGAGGGTTGTCGTCTGTATTTCAGGCTCCGCCCACTTACCTCAGGGAATGAGGAACAAAGGGTGGGAATTGTTATGTCCTTACTGCAGGGTCCCCCCCAGGAGTGGCATTTTCGTTACCGCATGACTCCCCTGAACTTTCTTCTGTGGACAGGTTCTTTGCGCCTTAGGGGTACTCTTTAATGACCCAAATAAGGAAGCTGTGGCTGGGGCTCAGCTGACCACCTTGAGGCAGGGTGAGAAGACTGTGGAGGAGTTTTGCTCCGAATTTCGTCGCTGGTGCGTTCCGTCTGGGTTGGAAACGACGCAGCTCTCAGATGCCAGTTTAGATTAGGGTTAGCTGACCATGTGAAGGATTTTTGGTGGTTACCCTACCCCTGTTACTTTAGATGAGGTCATGGCACTGGCCGTTGTCGGGGACAGACGTTTTAGGGAGAAAAGGCAGGAAAAGGTTCCCCCCCCCCCCGGTGGTCCACACATGGTCACCCTAAACCCGGTGTTTCCGACGTAAAACCCAGAGGAGCCCATGAAAGTGGGGCTTTTTCTGTCACTGCGGCTAGTGATCGTAGGACTAACTCGTCGCATCCAGGGGTTGTGCTTTTTACTGTGGAGAAGATGGACACAGAATTCGGGAATGCTCCCAAAAGGAAGACCAGGTCGGAAAAACTCCAACGCCTAGGTGGGTCGCAGGAGGAACACCTAGGCAAGCAGGTATTTCCTATTGTATCTAATTTAAATTGCTGCTACCAGTTAAGATTTCATACTTGTCGCTGTCCGTCTGGGAGTGCGTTTGTGGATTCTGGATCAGCTTCTAATTTTGTTGATGCGTCTTTCGCCAAACGTCTGGGCCTACCTTGAAGACGGCTATCTGATCTCTACGGGGGTTTTGGCTATTTACTCCACCCCACTACTCGGGGGGCAATCCAATATTGTACCCCTGAGCTGGAGATGGTGGTCGGAACCATACATATTGAAAAGTGTATTCTCTTTGTCATGGAGGGGCTGCCCCCTGATGTGGTGTTGGGGTGCCTGGCTTCAGAAACATAATCCAGTGTTTGACTGGAATTCAGGGGAAAATTTTGTCAGGTGGGGACAGCGGTGTGTTGACAGATGTCTCCTTACCATGCTGGGCAATAATGTTTTGCAGGCTAGTGTTCTATCTGGAAGCGTGGTGCCAGCGTTGAAGCTTATGCGGCATCTTGTGAAGTCGATGCCTCGGGCTAAGGTTTCCAGAAAATCATCCTCCTGGTGAACTATGCCCCCCACCTGTACCTGAACGTCCATATGTGGTTCAGGAGGTGGTTAACCCGGTGGCTTATCAGCTGGGAAAATTACCCTCTTTTTCTCTGTATACATAACGTGTCCCGTCGTGCACTTCTAAGAGGTATATTCAGCCTGTGACTCCGCCCTCTGGCCTCCTTCTCCAGTTCCATAGAGGGGGGGTTAGAACCCCGACCAGGGAAGGGTCCAGTGGCCCTCCTAAAAGGTGGGGTACTGCTCAGGGCTAAGCCCGTGCTCAGACTGCAGACAGGTGCAACAGTGATGTGCGCTCCCTCCCTGTATACACTTGCTGTGACAGCTCTGTGAGTGAAAAGGGGCCCAGCCATCCTGACAGGGGGCGAGTGCACCAGCCAATGGGAGGACCCGGAGGCTGCTCCAATCAGCTGCAGGGGCGGTATCCAGGAATCCATTTAAAACTCCCGAAAGCTGATGCTGCGCCTGTGATATTCCTGGCTACCTTGTGGGTTTTTGTTCTTTGTGTTGTTGGGTTTTGCTAACCAGTATACCTGACCACGCTTGTTCTCCTGACTCCGGTTGTCTCCTGATTTTGTGCTTTGCTTCCGTTTGGCTTTTGACCTCGGGTTGTTTACGTTTATTTCCTCTGGTTCTGATTTGTGGCTTTGGGTTCCTATTTGATATTGACCTGGCTGTTTGACTATTCTTCCTTTGACGGCCCCAGCACTTTAGCAGCACAGGGACTGTCGCACAGTTGTCGTCTGCCGCCTAGGGCAGCACGTCAAGTAGGCAGGGACAGTGGGCTGGGTTCCAGTTAAGGCTCACTGCACTTCCCTTGACGTGACAGGCAGAGAAGAAGAATGGTGAGAACAGTCGAGGACAATCCACAGACCACCTCCAAAGAGCTGCAGCATCGGTCTACAATACAGCACACTTTGCACAAGAGGAAGCTGTATGGGAGAGTGATGCGAAAGAAGCCGTTTTTGAAAGCACGCCACAAACAGAGTCGCCTGAGGTATGCAAAAAGCACATTGGAAAGCCAGCTTCATTTTGGAAGGAAGGTCCTGTGGAAATGATGAAAACAAAGATTGAGTTGTCTGGTCAACAAAAAGGCGTTAGCCCTGGCATCCCAAAAACACCGCATTCCAAGAAAAAAACACTTGCTACCCACTGTAAAATTTGGTGGAGGTTCTATCATGCTTGGGGGTTGTGTGGCCAATGCCGCACCGGGAATTTTTTTAAATTTTAGGGTGCATGGTTTCAACTCAGTATCGCAGTTCTTCGAATAAGTACAAAATCAGTGATAAATTTGAAGTTACGCCGGGGAGGATATTTAGCAAACAATGACCCAAACCCACAGCTCCAAATCTACTCAGCATTCATGCAGAGAACAATTAAATGTTCTAAAAATGGCCTCCCAGTCCCCAGCCCTAAAATATCATTGAAAATTGTGGGATACTTTGAAGGGGCGTCCATGCTCGGCGACCATCAGATTAACTAATTTTAAATTTTTTTGTAAAGAGGAAGGTCAAAAAAACCTTCACCCAGGATCCAGGAATGATTAAAAGCTACTGGAAGCGATAGAGGTGTTTTTTTTTGCAAAAGGATGATCCAAAAAATATTAAGCACTTTTCTGTTGGGGTGCCCATTTTTTTTGCACCGGGTAAAATTTTTGGTTTTAAAAGCATATTGCCATTTTGTGTTATACAAAAAACCCTCATTTCAATCCAGAATATTACTGTGTCCATCAGTTATTAATATATCAAATTGAAATGGCTATTGCAAACACCCAAATTTTTAGAACTAAAAATGATTAAGATTAATAGGGGTGCCCAAACTTTTTCATATGAAAAAAGACCATAATGGAGGACACCAAAAATGTATATAAATAAAGGTAGTATCTAAAAATATTGCAACAATGTAAACCAGATACAACCATAAATAGATGTCCCCAAATGACACTAAAACCCCCCGTGTTACACCGGCGCATTTCGCTTACCTCTTCAAGGGGCACTAGGGGCCCTTTTGTTTGTGTTTTATCTGGGGGGGTGTCCTTTTTGGTTTGATTATGTTGTATTTTTTTTATGTTCAATAAAGTTTTTTTTTTTTTTATATTGGTCTTTCCCTTTTTTTAGGTTGTTGGTATTGTTTTTGGGTTGTCCAATTAAATAAATAAAAAAATGTTTTGCTATATAAGTAGTTGCATATATCCCGGTTTTTATATATTTTTATGTGTCATGCTGCACAGAATAGAAGAGATGAAGTAAAGGAATATGTTGTGATTTTATATACCTTTTATGCTTTGCTTACTACAGGAAGATCACTTGCCCCCCGACTATCAGGTGGATCAGCCAAGAATAATGTTAGATGAACAAGAGGTACCGTACCTTTAAATTTTACCATTATTGCTCTCCTTTCTTTGAACTCATTTCCTATAATTTTACCAATTCATAATCTGATATTGACATGTAGACTATGAAACGGATTTGGGAAAGAACTTGGATTTTTAAAAGTTTGGGAATATGTTTTCCCGTTTGTATTCTTGTTTTAATTGAAAAGTTGAAACTGACATCTATAGAGTGATTTAAAAGGACCACTCCTGTTTTGGTTTTTTTCTCCTTCAGTTCCCTAGAAATTGCTTCTAGATACGCAATAGTTCCAGTAATTTTGCTGCCTGAAAGCTAAATACTGATTTCCACTGCTGCCACGGGTCATGTGACCTGACTCTGAGTTTTGAAAAAGGCCGTGTGACCCAAAAAGGGGTTTTTTCTTTTCCCTTCCCCATGGGAGTTCAATTGCGTCATATTAATGCACAGAGACACAGACTCTCTATCAGCATCAAAAGCACAGTGTCTTTCTGCAGATCAGTCATGTGACCTAACGGGGAACTGTTGCTCAGCCAAAACCCTTATTTAGCTGCAGTTAAGCAAATTTTACTGGTCAAAAGTGTACCAGGGGTTTGAAAAAGGGGCAGTACCCTGTCAGCCCCCTAATCAAAAAGGAGCCCGCTGATATATTAAAAAATAGGAACTAGTAATGGGGGGGGCCCCATTTGATTTTTTAGGGGCCCGAATGGTAATAATGTGATGGCAGTCTGAGTGAACCTAAAAACAATTTATAATTATTTAAGGGCCGTGGTCTTTTAATGGAGGGATGAGGGGGTTGGTGGGCTGTAGTTGTGCTCAACCAGGGCCCTGATCAGTTCAAAATCAGGTTGAACCAAACTTGTGAAATATATTTTTGGTTCCGGATGTCCACAACCCAATTTTTTTTCTTTAACTCTATCTAAAAGTGTAACCTAAGGTAGTTCCACGGGTTTAAATGGGGGCGTAATTCGCCCCGCAATTTAGCCGTGTGCCGGGGGGGGGGGGAGCGGGGGAGCGAGCGGGGGGCGGGACTTGCCGCCCCAAGAATCATTGCAGCGGGCTTAGCGCCGCTAGAAAGTGACCCGTCAATTTTCTCCCCCCCTCGGCGGATTCCCGAGCAGGGAGAGGAGGTAATGCATAGTTCTCTATGAGAATCCTGGGATTACCGTAGTTATGGGACGGATTTAGCCCGAATTGCCGCACTTCGGCGCTTTAAATTTCGGACTGAAAATTTCGTCCCAGAATAAGCCCCGGGGAACATGGCCCAACTTAGTATTTCAGGGGTTTAACACACCGGCTTGGTGACAGGAGACCTCTGTTACTTTACCATAGGCCCAATGTTACGATAAACAAACGTGACGTTAAACACTATGGGCCACATGTATGAAAACTAGGTCTAAAATTCACTTTG
>JAODAL010054850.1:0-24360 GCA_025379985.1 Phyllomedusa bahiana | reverse complement strand
TGAATGGCTGTCCCCCTGTCGGGGGGGGCCTGCGGTGGCACTTGAAAGTTGTTGATCCCTGGTGCAAAAAGTGATAGGGGTCTCCTGCCAGTTACCATGGGCCAATTCCAATACCGGTGTCTTGTTTTGTGCCAAAGGGGCCCCCTAGCAGCTGCTACCGCTGTACCTGCAGTGGCTACGCTGTCCTCATCTTTTCAGTTAGCCATTGAACATAATGAATTATTTTAGCATATGAATTTTTTTCTGTGATTCTTGTAGCATAATTATCTTGCTTAAGATGTAGCATGTATCCAGTTTGCTGTTGTGGATGTTAATTCCAGCTTCACCTCATCTGTTTGGGTGTAAAAATGAAGCTGGTGTTCCTCTCCCATAGACTTTAAAGAGGATCGACGATTAATCATAATCGGTTATCAGTAGAGATGGGCGAATCGAATTTGAACGAAGTGTAATTCGTTTAGAATTTCAGGAAAACTTCGGTTCTGCAAGTTTCTTTTTTATTGGTAAAATGGCCACGAGCACATGGCATTACATGGGACAGAGAACTCTGGGAGGAAGAAAGGAACACCGTCAATGACATGTGCAGACATGAAGCCAATCAGCGACCAGGGGGCTTCTGTGATGTCACAGCCCTATAAATACGGACGCCATCTTAAAACCTCCCCATTCTCACTGTGTGTCCTGTTATAAGCATGTAGCTGCTGCTGTTGCTGCACTATATTTAACTTATTATAAAACAAACTCATTTTATCAGCGACTCTGGGGAAAGACCATTACAAGTGTGGGTCATTTGCACACTTGTTACTCAAGCAGCGGTATTATCTATCTGCTGCTGCACTATATTGCACTCATTATAAAACAAACTCGTTTAATCATCGACTGGGGGGAAAGACCATAACAAGTATGAGTCATTTGCACACTTGTTATTTAACCAGTGTTATTATTTTCTTGTAGTTTGTGAGGTATTCTCCCTAAAGTCCAGGGTGGGTGTACTTCTGTCCCATATATGTCTCAATTACATCTGGTTGTTCTGTAGTGTATTTAATATCCAAGGCTTAATTTAACCCCTTGATTGTGGGTTAATTTGCACTAAAATTTATATGTCTTTTTTTATTTTGTCCCATATACGTCTAATTTTCATCTGGTTTTTCTGTAGGGTATTTCATACCAAAGGCTTAATTTAACCTCTTGATTGTGCGGTAATTTGGACAAAAATACAGGGTGTCTTTACTTTTTGGTCCTCTGTACGCCTAAATTACATCTTGTTTTTAAATACGATATTTCATACACAAGGATTAATCTAACTTCTTGATTGTGCGGTAATTTGGACAAAAATACAGGGTGTCTTTACTTTTTGGTCCTCTATACGCCTAATTTACATCTGGTTTTTAATTTAAGTTCTTGATTGTGGAATTTATTGGACTAAAATACAGGGTCTCTGTATTTTTTGGTCCCATATACGCCTAATTTACATCTGGTTGTTCTGTACGGTATTTCATATTTAATTTTTTGATCAAACAGTATGTCAGGCAGAGAGGTGGCTGGCCCTTCACATGCGGATGGCAGTGGCACAAATGTTTCTGGACCAGGCACAGGTTGCAGCACAGTAAGGGGACGTCGAAGCAGGGATGACTCGGTGAGGCCAGAACTGCCGGTGTCATCTAGCGGCCGTGTGTTGAACAGCAACCCAAGGGTTCTTGATTGGTTGACTAGATCATCCACTTCCTCCCAGATGACATCTGACAACCCCAGCCAAGAGTTGGTGGGAACGTTAGACACAAGCCTTAGTTGGCATGCCCCGGGAGCCCTCACCTGTCCTCAACCCGCCTTTGTCCCGTTCGTTTCCCTCAGCCAGAGATCTTCTATGTGGTTTGGGCTCTGCGCCACTATACAGCGAGGACGAACTCTATGAGGACAGTCAGCAGCTGCTTGGCAGCGAAGAGGGGGGCAGACATCCACTGCTTCTTGCAATAGGCGGGAAATTAGTGATGTGGAGAGTGGCATGGGAGGTTTTGTTGCAAGCAGTCAGGCACTGCATACTGAGACCATTGAGGAGAATAGCAGTGACGGGCAAACACAAATCGATGATGATGTAGCCGATCGCACTTGGGAGCCGGGTGCAACAAGGGCTTTGTTATCATCTTCGGGAGAAGAGGGTGTCAGGTTGCGCATCAGGTAGCGGCGCAGCCAGCAAGTCAGTAGTGTGGCCTTGAGTCAGCAGGGTGGCAGCAGTGCGAGGTCGGGAGCCAAACGGCCATGGGGTAGAAAACCCGCTTCTCAGGTCCAAGAAAGTAGCGACACAGGGGCTCAGCGAGGCAGCGGCAGCAGTAGTCACTCAATGCAGAACGTTGGCGGTAAAATCACCTACTCGGCGGTGTGGCAGTTTTTTTCTAAGACACAAGAGGAGCCAAATATGTGTATATGTAGAATCTGTGGGCAGAAAGTGAAGTGTGGCCAGGGAGCTAACGTTGGTACCATGGCCCTGCGTCAACACATGCAGTGTCACCATCCAGTGGCCTGGGAGAAACGTGTCTCAGATGTAGTGGTCCATCCTGCTGCCGCATGCCATTTCAGCCAGTCAAGGCTCCACCACCTCTGCCGAAGGGTGCTGTTTGTCTTTGCCACCATTTCCCGGTCCAGATGTTTCTGCTCCTCGCCACTCATGGCGCCAGCAGTCGTTCGATTGCCAAGAAACAATGGTATGCGTCCAACAATGCTAAGGTGCAGAAGCTGACTGTGCTCCTCTCCAAGTTGTTGGTACTGCAGTTCCTCCCTTTCCAAGTGGTAGACTCTGCACCATTCAGAGAACTAATGACTTGTTTCCAAGCCGAGTGGAGGAGGTTTCCCAAACGTAATTTATTTTCCAAAAAAAAGGGTGTACCAGCCCTTCACAAATAAAGTAGAACAGAAGGTGGGCCAAGGTGCCGGCCATGTCGGAGTGTGGAGCTGTAAAATAAAAGTCAGGGACAGTACATGACCTTTACGGCCCACTGGGTGAATGTGCTTCCTGCCCAGCCACACCAACAACTTGGACAGGAGACAGCGCTTTCTCCTCCACGTTGTCAAACTGCTGCTCCTGCGCCAATGTCCGCCTCTTCCACCACCACCTCAGCCTCCAATCCTGCTCCATCATACCATATATGCAGGGCACAGCGGTGTCACGCAGTTCTACACCTGGTTTGCCTCGGCGAACGAAGTCACACAGGGTAGGAACTGCTCTACATCATGCAACAAGAAATCGATTGTGGGGGCTTTCTCCGCGATAACTGCAGATCGGAACCATGGTGACAGACAATGGAAGGAACATGGTGTCCATGCTGTACCAAGGAGGGATGATCCATGCGCCCTGCATGGCGCACGTGTTCAATCTGGTTGTCAAAAGGTTCCTGAAGTCTTCCACCCATCTGAAAGGGACATTCTAAAATGGCAGGAAACTGTGCATACACTTCATCCTTTTCCATACAAAGCCAAGCACACCCTCCTTGAGCTGCATCGGCGGGAATGGCCTCCCCCCAAACATAGGCTGATAATTGCGATGTTTACTACCTTTTGGAATTCCAGCCTCCATATGTTGGACGACTCTATGAACAGAGAAAAATGCATTAAACGATTTTTTTGATGACCCAAAGCGGACAGGGTACTCCCCTTTTGTAATTTGATGTCAGCCCTGGCAGCTCATGCGGGGCACCTTGCCGTTTCTCGGGCCTTGTTTTTTGTCAGTCGCCAGGACCCCCCGGGATGAATAACGTCTTTCCCATGTTTATTCCGGGAACAGAGCTGCAAAATCGTCTGGTCGGGGACTGGAAATGTGGCGATACATTATGGCCAGGGGTTTTCCGGGGGGGGCTGAATGGAGGAGGAGGAGGACATTGGAGCCAAGCAGTGCTGGCAAATGGTTTTTTTTTTCTATCTTGACAGGAGGGAGGAGCGGAGCTTCTGGAGGAGGGTAGTTTGGGATGAGGAAGACTGGCGATGATCAAGAAACCCATGGCAGTTTTAGTGGAAATGGAGGCGGGGAAAAGTCCCTCAGAGTCATTGCGAGATGGCCCGCAGATGCTGTTTTTTCCCCTGGTGTGAAAGCCGAATGTCACATTCGGCGAGGGATGTTTTCTGCCCCTTCAACCCTTTTGACCCCCCTTACCGCCCAAATGGGACCCCCTTTTTCCCAGGGCGGGGGATGAGAAACTGGCGTACTTAGAGAAATCCTGTTTTGTCGTTAGTGTGCCTATGTGCGCCATCGCCCCTTCCTCCCCAGATCTGCCGGGGGATTTTTCATCCTAGTCCCCATGCCCTGCTGTGGGGGGTGGGTGAGTAGGGCATTTAGCGCTCCATCAGTGCAGCCAAGTCGGGGAGTCGTTGATGAGAGCTTCTTTTGCCCCCCTAGTGGGTGTACTCGCAGGCGGGGATTGGGAGCCCCTAAAACCAGCAGGTGCTGGCCTATTTGGCCCAGCATTCAAAACCCCCAGGTAGAAGATCTGGGGGATATGGGCGAAATTTGATGTGTGGCCGCAACTTGCCGGGGGTTTGCGTGGGGGAAACTGCCCTGCCGGCAGTGTGTGGCATCAGAGCAGGTGTTCGTGGGGGGGATCATTTTACCCAAGGGGAAAACCTGCTTGTCCACCCGAAATGGGGGGGGGGAAAATGATCTTTGTCAAATTAACGGGCATGGATGGGCCCGGGGATTTCCACACCCCAAATGCCTTAGATCACATTAGATGGGCAGGGAGATCCCCAAAATTTTGAGAAATGGTTGGTTTTTAATACCTCCTCAGAAAACTATTTGAAGTGCCTCCTGCCCTGATCCCACCATCTGCCCCCGTTGCTTATTTCCCTCCCACCTCTGACCGGGACGGGAAATTTGCCACCCCCTCCACCCTCTGTCATTGTGCCACTCTTGCCTATGCTGCTGCTGTTGTGTGCCACCATTCCACACTTGTCTTGTGCCACTCTCTGACCTCATGCTGTGCTGCTTTTGCTGCTGCCGCCATCCCCGTTGTCATTATTCCACTTGTGGCCTACTCATGTTGCTGCCACATCCAGAATTTGTCATTGTGCCACTCTTGACCTCATGTGCGCTGTTCTGTGCGTCCCTCCCACTGCATCATTGTGCCATTCTGTGGGCTCCTGATGTTCCTGCCACCTCCACACTTTGTTATTTTTCCACTCTGTGGGCTCCTGATGTTGCTGCCACCTCCAGAATTTCATTTTGCCACTCTCTGATCTCATGCTGCTGATGTTGATGCCGTCACCTCCACACCGTGTCATTGTGCCACTCTGTGGGCTCCTGATGTTGCTGCCACCTCCAGAATTTGTCATTGTGCCACTTTCTGACCTCATGCTGCTGCTGCTGCTGTCACCTCCACACTACGTCATTGTGCCACTCTGTGGGCTCTGTTGTGGCTGCCACCTCCAACACTGTGCCCATTCTGCCGCTCTGTGGGCTCCTGATGTTGTTTGCCACCTCCAGAATTTGTCATTGTGCCACTGGGGCCTACTCATGCTGCTGCCAACTGACCGCTGTCTCACTGGAATACCCTGTGGTTTTCTAATGCTATTTCCACCCTCCACCACTATGCCACTATGTTTGGTTTTCCCCTTCTTTTCATCTGTCAAAAGGGAATAAAAAAGGTCAGGATTGTCTGATGATTAGCTAGCCAAAAGCAGGAGTGGATACAGAACACAGAAGACATGCATGTATCCAATTTACTGGTCATCTCTGTTTTGGATCAACTCCTGTCTGTTTTTGGTTTTAGCAATACTGATGGATTATTGACCGATTGAAAGCGGACACTAACGGATGAAAAGAAGGGCAAAATGATCAGTGACGTCAATGCAAAATTACTGCCAACACCCTCTCCACTCTTTCGGGGGGTTTTACTTGTATCGCATTTAACAGAACAGGTTCTGTCATAATCTGTGGAATCATCTGATGTCGATGTAAAAGGAGTGCGCTCTTTGACGTTATAGCAGGATCTTAGCCCTCAGCTGGGTTCTTTCAAGCTGGCGCTGACGTTACCTTGTCAGGCTGCATTCCCACTTCACTTATTTGGTCAGTTTTGCCCTCTTAAGTGCCCAGGGAATTTTATAGTTAAGCGATTCTAAGATCGGCGGCAGTCATGTACGTGTCATACTAAAACACAGCATTGTATTAAGACCAAACCACGCTCCCTATGCATATTTGAGCATGGCAAAATGTTCTACAACACCCTACAGGCTCTCTGCAGCCAGAAAATATTTGTTTTTTAATGCTATTCGCCGCAAATAAATTCGGATTGAAGCAATTTTTGTCGGAAAATTCAGTGAACTTGGCGAATCGAATTTTTGAGAAATTCGTCCACCTCTAGTTATCGGCTATTGGCCCGAAGATCACAACAATCTGTTATCGACCCGATGACGATAATTGCCATCATCGCTCATCCCTAATGTGAGCCTCTCTTCTGTGTTGGGATGAGAACCTGGAAGTCAAGTATAGCGGATTGCTGGTGAGTATAAAGCAGCAATGGGGGGATAGGAAGCTTTTTTCCTTACTTACATTGTTCTTAATAGACAGTTGTTTCCCAATGCAGTAGAAGATCAGAACAGCAATGTTTATGGTAATAGTCTTTATTTACCTTTGCCTACATGTTTAAAGCTAATCAATGAAACGGAAATACCCCTTTAATGATCTGTGTTTTCTATTGCAGCATAGTGGTGGGGAAAGTGACTTGTTAAAGCCAAATATCTCACAGCTAGACACAGAATTGTTTGGAAACATAGAGAAGAGTCCTTTACATATTTATTATTATTTTACACAATGAAAACACTTTTTTTCAGTGCCACTACAAAAAAAAAGTAAATTTGATATTGCTGTATTTGTATCGACCCACTAACACCTATTACATTGCACAATAAAAATCAGTACCAGAATTGTTGTTTTTTTTATTCATCCTGCCTCCCAAAAAAACTGATTAAACGTCCATCAAAAAGTCATATGTTCCCCATAATGGTGCTAATAAAAACATCAACTCAACCCACCAAAAATCAAGCCCTTACACAGCTCTGTATACATAAGTATAAAAAAAACTTACAGCTCTCAGACTATAGCAATGCAAAAACCTATTGTCTTTTTTTTAAAAGAGTGCTTTAATTGTTTAAAAGCAGTTATACATGTATAATGGTATCTAACACACAGGCCCCTCAAAGCCACATCAGAAATGGACTGGTCCCTAAAAAATTTTAAATGTTCTTGAAAATGTGAAAAGTTGCTGCAAGATTTACTGTATAAGACCAGGGCCGCAATACAGGGGGTAAGCCGTTACTCCTGTATGGGGCCCGGTGGAATAAGGGGGCCCGCTGCAAGCAGGCCCCCTTATTCCTCATGATAGAGCGGGGCCCAGCGGCGCAGCCGCCGAACCAGGATCGGGCCACCCCGCAGTGTGGGCCGCGAGTTCCTGTGGGCCCCAGAGGCAGTGCCGTCGCTCCCCGGGGCCCGGCCCTGTGTCCCGAGCGCTCAGAGACCGGGCCCGGGATTCGGTTACTAATGTCCCCGACTCCCGGGGCTGCACGGTGTCAGCGGAGCACAGCGACGCTAGCGCGGCGCTCCACTGATCGCCTGGCAGGCTTAAGGTACTAGGCCTTAAGCCTGCCGGGTGTCGGCCCCTACTGGTGACATAGGCGGCGCGGTGACGTCACATCACTGCGCCGCCTATGCAGGACCGCAGTAGCCGGCGGGAAGCGCCCGGGAGTGGCAGGAGCGGGAGCGAGGCTCAGGTAAGTATTTTTTTTTTTTTTTTTTATATATATATAAGAAAGCGGGCCCTGACTCTGCCTAAAAGGGGGCCCTGACTCTACCTAAAAGGGGGCCCTGACTCTGCCCAAAAGGGGCCCTGACTCTGCCCAAAAGGGGGCCCTGACTCTGCCCAAAAGGGACCCTGACTCTGCCTAAAGGGGGCCCTGACTCTGCCCAAAAGGGGCCTGACTCTACCTAAAGGGGGCCCTGACTCTGTCTAAAAGGGGGCCCTGACTCTGCCCAAAAATGGCCCTGACTCTACCTAAAGGGTGCCCCGACTCTGCACAAAAGAGGCCCTGACTGTGCCTAAAGGGGGCCCTGACTCTGCCTAAAAGGTGGCCCTGACTCTGTCCAAAAGGGGCCCTGACTCTGCCTAAAGGGGGCCCTGACTCTGCCCAAAAGGGGCCCTGACTCTACCTAAAAGGGGGCCCTGACTCTGCCTAAAAGGTGGCCCTGACATTCCCGAAACGGGGCCCTGACTCTGCCTAAAAGGGGCCCTGACTCTACCTAAAGGGGGCCCTGACTCTGCCTAACGCTAAAGGGGGCCCTGACTCTGCCTAACGATAAAGGGGCCCTGACACTGCCTAACAAAAAAGGGGGCCCTGACTCTGCCTAGCGCTAAAGGGGGCCCTGACTCTGCCTAGCACTATAGGGGGCCCTGACTCTGCCTAACCCTAAAGGGGGCCCTGACTCTGCCTAGCCCTAAAGGGGGCCCTGACTCTGCCTAGCCCTAAAGGGGCCCTGACTCTGCCTAACCCTAAAGAGGGCCCTGACTCTACTTAAACATAAAGGGGGCCCTGACTCTACCAAACCTAAACATAAAGGGGGCCCTGACTCTACCAAACCTAAACATAAAGGGGGCCCTGACTCTACCAAACCTAAACATAAAGGGGGCCCTGACTCTACCAAACCTAAACATAAAGGGGGCCCTGACTCTACCTAAACATAAAGGGGGCCCTGACTCTACCAAAACATAAAGGGGGCCCTGACTCTACCTAAACATAAAAGGGGGAAGATAAGCTGGAAAATTGAGGATTCGAATTTCTGCAGGGATGAGTTGTGGCCGGGACAAGTCATCATGGCGGTGCAGAATGGATGCAGAAGAGAAGGGATAAAGAATGACTCAAGAGAAGAGAACGACTCATCAGATAAGACATCTCCCGTGAGTCCCTGATTTCAGGGGTTATTTTACTTCTATATTGGATCAGTGCTGTATTCACTGTAATGTGATGTGACCCGAGCTGGTGTCAGATCACTATGTGGTCTCCATATGGTGTTGTTATATTGGCGCGGGTATAGTGGCAGTGTACACGTGTCCCTAATTGTAAAAGTGAGGGAACACCTGACCCTGTGATAGGACTTACACTTTTACTTTCTTGCTGGTGTTTATTTTAAAAGGTGGTGAGGTGCGTGACCAAGGGAAACGTGGAGGGGGATATTGTATGTGGACTATTGGAGGGGGATATTGAATGTGGGTGGAGGGGGATATGGATGGAGCTACTTAGCCCTGTGTCTATGATATGCTAGATTGACAGATATGTGACTCACTTGGCATAGTACTACACAATACAGTTCTTTTTTGCATACTGTATTATGTGGTAAAATGGGCGCATTTATATCCTAGAGGCCGTTTTTTTGCTGGGGGAGTGGAGATCGGATTGCTGGGGGCGGGGCAATCAGGTTGCTGGGGGCGTGGAGATCATGTTGCTGGGAGCGGAGTTTACAGGGGGTGGGGGGCCCAGGTGCTTCAGCTGTATGGGGTCCTGAAATTTCTGTTGGCGGCCCTGTATAAGACTCCTAAGGTGACATGTGTGATCTAGGCACAAAGAAGCCAGTTCTAATTAGCTCTAAAGCAGTGTGGAATGCGCCAGAATGTATGGACCTGTTCTACTAGATCAGGGGTCCTCAAAGTTTTTAGACCGGGGGCCAGTTCACGGTCTCTCAGACCATTGGAGGGCCGGAATATAGTTTTTTAAAAAAGTTTTACTTTGTGGGTCGATGCGATTACGGCGATACCCAATTTATATAGTTTTTCATGTTGAAGCACTTTAATTAATTAATTTTATTGTGTAAAATAATATTTATGCATTGCTGTCATCTGATAGCCATAACATTTTTATTTTTCTGTATACAGAGCTGTGTAAGGGACTTTTATTTTTTTTGCGGGATGACCCGACGTTTTACTTGGTGTCACTTGGCATTTATATGGCTTTTTTGATCGCTTTTTAATCCATTTTACGTGCTGAAGGATGAACAAAAATCACAATTCTGCGACTTTTTTTTACGCCGTTCATCGTGCGGGTTAAATAACATGACAGATTTATAGAGCAGATTGTTACACACGCGGCGATACCAAACATGCATACATTTTTTTTAAAATCTTTTTTGGGCAATGGGCATTTGTAAAGGGGAAAAGGGCAGTGTTTTTTATTTTATTTTTCGTGTTTCACTTTTTTTCTTTTTTAACTTTTTCACTTTTACCCACAGGGGATTTGTATCGGTGTATACAGCGTTGCTGGTCAGTCACCATGACAACATTTGTAGAATTCCCATTGCTGACCACATTTGTTATAGATTCCAGCTCTCCCAGATGACAAGTCTTCTGAGCAATAATCAGGGATGGGTGCCAGGAATAGATCACCACCAAACTAGACAAACTTGTCATCTGGGAAAACTGTGGAATCTATAACAAATGTGTCCGACATTGTGAGCTCTACTAACGTCTTCACCCAGCTTTCCCAGACACCTGAAAAGCTAAGCAAGGAACAGGGACTAGGAAAGCACATTACAATCCATAATAATTATAGGGCTTCTAAAAAAGTGGCTACCTCTGTCCGACCAAGTAGGCTCCTGTCTCATGGCTGTCCGGACTCAGGCACTCGGCGGGGGGCTCCTGCCCTGACACTCAGGGAGGGGGTCTTCTGCCGCTCCTCACAAGGGGGCTCCTGCCCTGACACAGCAGGGGGGCTCCTGCCCTGACACAGCAGGCGGGGGTGGGGCTCCTGCCCAGACACAGCAGGGGGGGCTCCTGCCCTGACACAGCAGGGGGGGGCTCCTGCCCTGACACAGCAGGCGGGGGTGGGGCTCCTGCCCTGCCTCACAAGGGGGCTCCTGCCCTGACACATCAGGTGGGGGTGGGGCTCCTGCCCTGGCTCATAAGGGGGCTCCTGTCCTGAAACAGTGGGGGAGGGGGGATGGGCTCCTGCCCTGACACAGCTGGGGGGGCTCCTGCCCTGCCTCACAAGGGGGCTCCTGCCCTGACACAGCAGGCGAGCGTGGGGCTTCTGCCCTGGCTCATAAGGGGGCTCCTGTCCTGAAACAGCGGGGGAGGGGGGATGGGCTCCTGCCCTGCCTCACAAGGGGGCTCCTGCCCTGACACAGGTGGGGGGGGGGGCTCCTGCCCTGCCTCATAAGAGGGGTTTTGCCCTGATGCAGCAGGTGGGTGGGGGGCTTCTGCCCTGCCTCATAAGGGGGCTCTGGCCCTGATGCAGCAGGTGGGTGGGGGGCTTCTGCCCTGGCTCATAAGGGGGCTCTTGCCCTGATGCAGCAGGTGGGTGGGGGGCTCCTGCTCTGCCTCATAAGGGGGCTCTTGCCCTGATGCAGCAGATGGGTGGGGGCTTCTGCCCTGCCTCATAAGGGGGCTCTTGCCCTGATGCAGCAGGTGGGTGTGGGTGTTCTGCCCTGCCTCTCAAGGGGGCTCTTGCCCTGATGCAGCAGGTGGGGGGGGGGCGTCTGCCCTGCCTCATAAGGGGAGAGGGGCTCCTGCCCTGACATTCGGAGAAGGAGGCTTCTGCCTTGCCTCTCCTGTGGCGGGAACGCTGTGTGGGGAGTGGGTGCGGCCTCTCTGCAGAGGACGGGAGGTGCGGACACTTACAAACTATGGGAGGAGCCTGTGAGTGAGTGACGGAGGGCGGACACTGCACCACTCACTCACAGGTACCTCCCATAGATTGTAAGTGTCCGCCCTCAGGCACCTCCCGTCCTCTGCAGAGTGCCCGCCCCCACACCATTCCACATAAACTGGGACCTAACGTTGCGCTGCTCGCGATGGTCCTCACGTCACCGCCCACGGCACCTCCCATGGTATGGGTGACGAGTGTCCGCCCTCCGCCACTTACTTACAGGGGCCAGCTTAACTAGTGATTTTAGCAGGCTCTTTGTGGACAGCGGCTGTGCCGCTGCCGCCGGTGCCTTACTGCACATCACCTCAACATTGGCGGTGGATGGCGGCGGCGGGCCGGATAAAAGTCCTCGGCGGGACACATGCGGCCCGCGGGCCGTAGTTTGAGGACCCCTGTACTAGATAGATTCATCTCTTTCTAGTTCCACTACGACAACTGCAGCTCAGGTAGACCACTTTTAACTTGGTTTGCCTGATCCAGCACTGATATGCCTAGTTTTGCCATCCCCCAGTCATAAATATGTAGACTAATACCGTTGTTGTGCAACACGCCTTCAGAACGCCGTTAAATGTGCCTACTTTTAGGGGCCGCTTACATGATACAGGACAAATACCGGTCAGTTTATCCGACTGGTATTTGTACTATTTTCGTGTCGTGCTCACGGCCACCGGGGGACGGCTTTTCTCCGCACTTAGAGGAGAAAAGCCACCCCCTTCACATAGACTTGTTCATCTTCTATGTTCTATGTTTTTCGGACCACCGGCGGTCTGAAAAACCTCTGGGCGGAAAATCCCGCTGCACGGATTTTCCATTGAAGTCCGTGTTAAAAGTTTTCACCCGGTTTGCAGACTGTTTTGAAAACAGTCTCCAAAAAATAGACTTATGATAAATGCTAATAATAAACTATTTTGTTTGCATAACTGTCTTGTACGCAGACATTTTTGAATTTTGAAACTGGCTAATTTTATTTATGCAATATTTTTAGATTGTTTTCAAATAGACCAAAATATATTAATAACTTAAAGCACAATGTGTCATGAGAAAACAGGATCTAAATTAGAAGAAAGGGTAAAAGCATTAAAAAGTTGTTCCCACATAAAGTGATATAAGTCACATTTGAAAAATAGGGCTTTGTCAGAAACGTCAAAATGGGCTGCAACGGTAAAGGGTTAAAAACACAGATACATTGTTCATTTCTGTTACGTTTTCTAACTGAAGTGGCTAGAAACGCCCAGGTATGGTAGATCCTCTGGGCCCTCCGCGGGCGCAGATGGTAACACATCCGTTAAATGGATGGCACAGTCCCAGGACATACAGGAGTAACAGCAGAAAACCAGCAGCCAGGGGGTCAAGCTCTATGTAGGAACAAACACAAAAACGAACTGACCCAGAGCAAAGTGAGGAAGCTAGAGGTCACAGGTCACTGGGCAGGAAACAGGAACACTGTGTCTTTAAATGCAGTGCAGTGCCGTGCGCGTACCTCAAGAGGGAGAAATTTTTTAGCACAGACCCCTGGAAGCCAGAGAGGATGAATGGTAAAACACGTATCGCCATCTGGAACGGGCTGCAGGACAAAAAAAGGGGGAGCCGGGAAACGGGTGAGTGACAAGAGGCAGGGACACTGGGAAGGTTTGTTCCCGCAAAGGGGGGCCGGGGGCCCACGGAAGCAGGGGCCACACCGACGGCCCCAGAGCAGGGCCCCGGGGGCAAAAACCGAGAAAATTTCACTGTCATAAGGGCTGTTGCAAACCTCTAAACTCTTGAATTCCCATGAGCCCCTGGCAGGGGGAATTTGACCTTGATTTAAAAATCCCCCCCCCCAAATGCCCACACGGGCAGCACTTTTGGATTCACCACCAAATAAATCCTATTAAACCCCCAAACCCAACTTACAAAAAAATTCAAAAAAAGGTATCAACTACCCCCAACCAGTATAAATATAAAAAAATTTTTTTTTTAAATTTCAAAATATAAAAAAAAATAAATAAAACAAAGCACCAAACATACCCAAAAAGGGGAAAACCCATAGAGACTTACCCCAACTTACATAGAACTTCATGGTCCCTCCAAATTTTTTTAAAAATCCCTGAAAAATTTGTAATTTAAAGGGAAAAAACCCCATCAAAAGGGGTTCTGTTTTCATCAAAATTTGAATTTCCTTTTAAAAATTTCATCAAATTTTTACTTAAAGACTTTTTTTAATTTGCTAAACACCTTTTTATTGAAGTTCGGATTTCTCTCACCCCCAAGTTTTTCCTTGAGACAGTGGGGTGTCTGCAAATAAACCAAAAAATTTTCCCAAGGTCTTCCCCCCTCCCCCCAGATGATACAGGGGAAGTTTTGGGAAATTTTTCATACCCACAAATGCTTCATACATACATGAAAATTTAAACTTGTCTTTTAGAAACCCCAAATTAATCAATAAATGGGGTGAAAATAGCCCCATGTGTTTTAAAAATTTAAATTTTGGAATGTAATTTACGTTTTAAAAACAGAATCATGTCCGAAAACGGAAGGTGTTGGTAAATTTTTTCTGGGAGCTCTGGTTTCCGGCAGCAATAAAAAATAATATAATTCAGGGGAGGCTTTAAAGGGAAAAGGAGTGGAACAAAATAGATTCCACCCCTAAATTTAAAAATCATCTTGACAGTGGTGCCTTTCCCCTCAAACACCGGGACAATTCCGGGGGGGGGGCTAAACCCCTTCCCCACGACAAAAAGGGCCCTGGAGTGCCCAATCCCCTTTGGGGGCCTGTTTAAACCCCCCCAAAAAGAAACGGGTAATTTTACAAAAATTTTTTAAAAAAAGCCCTGGGGTTGCCCGCCCCTTAGGAGACCTGTGTAAGCGTTTAGGTGTGCCTCTGGGGTGTTTTTCTGGTAATGTATCGTATCATATGTTTAAAACCTTTAAACCAAAACCAAATTTAAGGGCCTCTGTTTGTTGTTTCTGTAAAGTAAAATTTTACTGGAAAGTTTTTTTTTCCTTTTCCGGTATCATATTTCAGTGTAAGTCGGGAGCGGGGCTCCTGATGGAAAAAAAAATTAATATCAGGGTTTAAGCGCCCCAGTAAAAGGGAAACCGAAGCCTTTTCATAATTATAAAAAGTTATATACGGGAATACATTTTAAACAATAATAGTTAAAGACAGATGACGAATTCCTGAAGAAAAACTCCAAATTTGGGCCAAAGCCTGTTATAGTTAAAAACAGACGTTTTTTTGGAAAAAACGGGTTTAAAGCGTAGCAAAGCCGCCTATATTTTAATGGGACAAAACGATCGCATTCCTGAAAAAATCCCCCAATTCCCAAAAGGGGCCGGTTATAGTTATAGACAGAGGGATCTTGGAGAAAAGGGTTTTAAAGATTTAACCAAAAGCCTGTTTTTACAAGGGTATAATCAAAATGATATTTGAGATTAGCTGCTGACGAGCAAAACATTTTTTATTTTAAGAAAAGGGAAAAGGGGGGGTTTAAAACCTCAACATACATTGGTGAAAAATTTTGTTTTTTTTTTCCCTTTAGGTAAAAAACTGCATACGGGTTAATTTTTATTCAATCAACATCACTTTTATCTTTCCACACAAAAATTCTGGCAGAGTGAAACCTTGGCTTCGATTAAAAAGGCTCTTTTAAAAGGGGGGTTGCCCCCTTGGGGGAAACTTTTTTTCTCCCCTCGGCTCAATGGGTACTAAAAAATTTTATACCGCCATAAAAAGGTGCAATCGGTAGTTTGAATCAAAGGAAAAAAATAGAAAAATTTATATTTTGAGCCCTTGGAGAAAAAGCATAATCCCGCTGTGTGTAACAGCATATATCATGGAAAAAACCCATCATTTTGGGAGACAAAAATTTAAAAGAAAAATAACGATTTTCTTGGCAAAACATAATTACTTTTAAAACCCGAATGTAAAAAATAAGAAGGTTTTTAGAATCCCAAATGTAAAAGATGAGCTCCCCGCCTTTCCAAGAGGGGCGACTTTAAATTTTGTGGGACGGAAAAAATTTAAAATCCTTTAAAAACAGGAAAGTTGCTAAATTGTGGGGGAACGTACAAAAACCTAAACACACCTTGTATTCCCCTCAACCCTCCCCTTTCCCCGGTATTTTTCCCTCATTTCCCCGTGCCAGAACCCCCTTTTTTTTTTCTTAGCCTTTTTTAAATAATTCCAAACATTCCTGAAACCGGGAAAAAGGAAAAAAACCAAAACCCCCCCCTTTTGCATTTCCTGTGGCCAAATTTGTAGTCCAAGCAACCCAAAGAACCCAAAATTTTCCCGGGGTTGGGAAATTTTTGAAAAGCGGATTTTTGCTACACCCAACGAAACTACTCCCACCTCTCCCCCGGGGGCACTTTCCCCTTGGGTTTCTATTTAATGTAAACATTAAAATTATCAACTTCTTGGGGGAATAACGTCTTTGCCAGAACACCTCCCAAACATCCACAACAAACACCCCCCCACCCCCAATCACCTACTCCTTTGCTCACGGCTTTAAGACCCCTTTCCCCCTCGAAAGGCCGCTATTCTGACTTTAAATGCAAAATGGAAGTGAAGACGGGGGGAAAGGACAAGTTCCAAATTAGCTAAAGGATCCCCCCAGGACCCACTTCTGAACCCAAAAATTAAAAGGGATTTCCAAAAATTTTTCCCTTTTGGCTCACACACACAGACTGGTCCTAGGAAGTTTAAAACTTGTTTACATTACCCCATGCTTTTGGGACCCGTATATAATACCGTAACCATAAAATTGTTGTTCAGCTGCTGAAACAAACTAAAACAAAACCTACTTGAAGGGGCCCCAAAAGTGAACAAGTTCCAATGGGCTGCCCCATACCGCTTATTTCTTCGGGCATTTTTTGCTTTCCCCCCCAAATTTGGAATTGTACAGGCCACACGCATTAACCTTAAACAAAAAAGCCAATTCCCCCAAGTACCTAAAATTAACGGAAAAGTGTTACTAACAGACCAAGGCCAAAAATGCCTGAAAAATACATGGCTCCCCCCTTACTCAAACCCAAACAACTCTCCCCAGGACAACTTTCCCCCCTTACTCAGGATATAACCTCATTTTTCCTTTAAAAACAAAACACCCCCCTTCCCCCACCACCAGAAACAGCCCTCATTCAGGGACTTTCCCCCCCACCTTGGGCAGCACCACCACCATAAACCGACTCAGCCCCCCGATTTTTTTTCTCTCCCCGGTTTTCTACCTTCCATCCATCAGCGCTACCCACAATACCCCAGGATAAACCCAATTTTTACGTCCCTTTTACATCCAAAAACAAGCAATAATCACTGCCCCAAAAACCAGACCCTAAAAAAAACCCCCTAGGGGCTTTTTAACCGGGGGAAAACGCCAAAGATACAGAAGACATATTCTGCCCCTTGGAAAATAATCCCAAAAGTTGCCAGCATAAAGGGTTTGGGGGATTACTTTTGGCCTATCATCAAATTGGGCCCTACAAGAAAAACACGTTGAGGACATCATTGCTTACTCATCGGGGGAAGATTTCTGCCATCTTTTTAAAATTTTTGGGCCAAGGGAAAACGCTTGGCTGAATCCTCATGAATATATTCAATTCTACAAAAAACTAAAACCTAGAAAATTTTTTAACACGGGAATGCCCCTGCCTTATTCCGGGCCCAGGTTTTTGACATGAACACTAAAGCTCAAAAAAACCTTTTTTCCCAAACGGCGTTTTTAAAAGGTTTTTATTTAAACCTACTTGGGATTTTTTGAAACAAAAATATGCAGATTTAAAACCGGGAAGTAAACCCTTCTCTCCTTTGCAAAGGGCACAACGGATTCATCCCAACAGTTAAAAAAAGGTTTCTAATGTGACCCTATTTCAAGACTCCCACAGGGCTCTATGGGCCCCAGCCCGACCCCAAAGCTCTACAATCAACCAATAAATTTTTCCCGGGTTATCCAACCTACAGTTTCCAATTGAAAGAACGGGGTTTCCCCCCCCTTTTTCCCGAAACACAAAAAACCCCGGCACAAGGGCCCAAACCCGAAAACTTGTTTTTTTTTCTGCAACCGATCCGGACATATCATGAGGGAGTCCCCCTAAAAACTCGGCGACCCAAAAAGGGAAACTTTTTCCCACCAAGGACAGCAACTATCGCAACACCCCCAAGCATATAAATAATTTCAAACCCCAATCAAGTTTTTGAAAACTCAAAACCGTCAAGATTCAAAAAAATAAACACTACGGGGACCTCATCCCCACAATAATAATCCATTCATTGGACCTTTAATTTTCCAATCTTTAAAACCCTAGTCAGTGCAAACAACAATCCTCAAGAGCGTCTTATCCCCCCCTTTTTAACCTCAAGACACCTCCTAATTTGGGTTTTCCCCCATAGGATTCCGGCAAACCTAAGTCTACCGTTTTTTTCAAAGCTTCGAGGAAAAACCACGTTAGTCAAACTTAACCCGTGTTTACCGTCCCAAACTTCAAATTAAATGGCCACCAAATTCCTTTTCCCCTTGATACAAAGGTTTCCGCCAGATCGGTTCTGAAAATTCCAACCGGCCCTCATACATTTTCCCCCCCCTTAACCCCTTTCATTTCATGCATTTGGGGGATGGACACCAACCCAACCCCGTTTTAAACCCCCCTGTTTCCAATTTTACATTTATGGACCCCCCTTCTAGACTACTTATCTCCCCTTTCCCTTTCCCAACTAATCGCTTTAAAACTGAACTTCTGAAAACGATGAAAAGCTACTATCAAAATAAAATTTTTCCCGGGAATGTAGGGTTTTTCCCACAAATACTCCAATTTCACAAAAACTCTTTAAAAACTGTTTCCCCCGGGGCTTTACAGTTTTTTTTCCACAACAACCCAAAACCCTCCTGAACTTTTTACACAAAAACCTCCTGAAGTTTGGTTTTAAGGTCCCGAAATTTGGGATCCTTCCAGTCTCAAACCTTTTCCTGTCCTTTCCCAAAGAGGGTGCTTTCCCCGCCTCGCTTGCCCCCCAATATCCCTTTAAGCATGATCCCAAAAACTATCCGGAGTCACAAATTTTTAAACAAATTTCCCGGAAAAAGGGGAAAATCCCTTCACGCATTTCTTCTTTTAAAACCCCCTCGGTTCCCTGTTCCAAAAAAAAATTTAACCCTGGTGAACCCCCAAAAAACCATTTGGTTCAGGGCTTTAGGAGCAGTCAATTTTCTTCACGGATTATTGAAACCCCCCGTGGGGCCCCCCAAAACTCAAAGTTTTTCCCACCAAGTACCTTCTTTACTGCCAACTTTACAGTCTAAAGGTTTTTGCAATTCCTTTTTTTCAGTGGGCCCCACACCCCAAGACGTTCCCAAAACCCTTTTGGCCCTTTTCCCCTTTTCGGGTACTCCCCCCCCGGACGGGGATTCTTTTAAAAAGGGGGACAAAAACTCAAACCCCAAACCCTTTACTCAAGCCCCCGCAGGGCATTTTGGGTATTCTCTTTTGCACCTTATTTTCCCAAATTGTTAATCAAGCTCTTTTAGTCTTTTTCAACATTTGGGGATCATCAACGCAAAGTCCCCACAATCCAAGCTCCAATGGTTTTCTTAAAGAAAGTTTTTTAAATTTCCCCCAGACATTGCATAACCACGGGGACCAAAAACCCCCTTTTCGATGGCGGGAAAAAGCTGTGTGCCTTTTCCCCCGAGCAATCAAAAAAAACTACAAATTTCAGGCCTCTTTACTTTTCGTTTTCCCAAAGGATATCCAAAGCCTCCCGTCCTTTTTTGGGGAAGTTTTAAACGAAATTTTTTCAAGGGCATTATTTTAAAACAAGGGAAATCCACTTGAGGGCACCCCAAAAAGGTTTTCCCAAAAACCGAAAAAAAAAAAAAAAAAATCCAAAAAACCCGGCCTGGAATCTCGAAAACTCACAAACCTTCAACTTCCCCCTATTTTTAAAAACTATGGCCAAGCTTCAGAATTTCCCGCCCAAAAACTGGAGAGCGTTTGAGACCTCTTATATTAAATTTTTTGCATGGGCCCGTGCCAAAACTTGGGCCCCAGAAGGGTACATTGGCCCGCACAAAACCTTTTTGGGAAAAAACTGAAGACCTCAATTTTTTGGCCATCCTGCAATGTTTTTGGGCCCCTGACTACCCAAAGGGGTCCTGAAACAGTTCCCCAGCAAAAACCAATCTCAGTAAAAACGCCCTCCCCCGTATACAAAAGCCCATTACGATGCCTGAAAATGTCACTTTTAAGGAAGTACTACTCTCAAAACCCCGCCACTCTCCTTCCCTCCTCAAAAAGGGGGGAAAATGAAGATAAGACAGTCACCACGATGAAGACCAGACGCCGCGGATGAAAACCCCTTTTATGACGTCTTGAACAAATGGAGGCTAAACCTCCCATCTTTTTACTTTTTCTACATTCAAGTTTGGAGAGCCCAGACTAGTCAAATTTTACAGGGTGGATCGAAAAATATGCGGACGATCAAGGGAAAAGATTCCATACAGGATTTGGGTGGGTTACCTTGCAAGAAACCCCCTGAAGGCCCGCATCGTTACCTTTTAGAAAGCCACCCAAGAAGGTTTAACTCGGGGTGTAACGGAAGCTTGTAAACTCGAAAAGAGAAACCATGGAAAAAATATAAAACCGACTTTAGCCCCACGTGTAAGGAGTAGCCATGGGCTTTGGCCTGAAAATGGGCCCCGCAAGGGTTTCCCGACAGCTAGTGGAACCCCCATCAAGAAACAAGAAAACCATTCAAAATCTGATGCATGCTCTCCAAATTTTCCCGCTTTAAATGGGCCTTTTTTAAGACAAAGCCCTGGAAGAATTTTTAAAACAGTGGAAAATAGAAGGCAACTACAGAGCCTACTTGCTGCAAAGGCCACAGCTCTCTCCCGAGATTCGAAGGAAGCAAGGGGTGGGTGTATATGTGCTGACCAAAGCAAGAAAAAGGAAGAGAATTTGAGAAGAAAGAAAAGAATTTTTAAAAAGAAAAAAAGGGGAATGTGAAAAAAAAAGAAAAAAAAGGGGAAAAAAAGAAGGGAAAAAGGGGGAAGAATAAAAAGGAAAAAAAAAAGGTGAAATAATAAAGAAGAAAAGGAAAAAAAAGAGAGGAACAAGAAAAGAAGAACCAAGGCAAGATCATTGAATCCAGATGTTAACCCCGTCCAACAATTTTCCCCCCCCGAATAAGGCCCCCAAAAGGAAAAAGGGAAAAATTTGGGGGGAATTGGGAGAAGAGAAACAAACCCAAAATGGATTCTAGAGGAAAAGACAATAACTTTGTTTACCAAGGGGCCCCTTATATCCAGCTGTAAATACAATGGGGGGTCATGAAAAACTAACCCCCCAGAGAACTAAAAAGATGATTTTTTCAATCAACCCAAAATAAAAACCCAGCACCCAGAAACTTCATTTCCCACGGCAAGTAGCCCAAAGCTAGAAGTTTTGAAATAAAGGGAATAAATTGTTTAAACCCCGGAGGACATTCCCAAAAACCAAGGGAACATTTGCTCAAAAACCCATATCCCCCCTCCAGTGGATCCAACTGAACACATTGAATACCCAAAGTAAAAATACAAACATTTTTCCCAGTGGGGGTAATAAAGTTTTCAGGATGGCCCCGAATTTTTACCCAGTTTTCCAACATGACTGGGCCAAACCACCGTGAAAAACTATTGGGCCCGAATTGATATTCAATTTGGGATCCCCCCCGAGGTTAAATTTAAATCTGACCCAAGGACCTGCCTTTCCAAATGCAGAAAATAACCAAAGACATTTGGAAACTAATAGGAGCTACCTCACCCGCACACCCCCAACCATCCCCCAATTCCCGCAGAAAATTTGGGAAAAAAAATGGGAAAGCCCCCCTGAAGGACAAAAAACTTTAAAGCTAAACAAATAAACAACTCTTCCCCCGGTCCAATATCCTACCCATTAAAACTCTATTTTTGCCAAAAAAACCCCCTCGACAGCCCCAAATTTTCTCACTGCTCAGGGGGATTGTATTCTCAGGGCCCCCCCAGAAAAGGAGGTTTTACACATTTGCAGTTGAGGGGCAGGAACGAAAAGCCTTTTGGGGAAAAAATGTTTTTAAATCTAAGTAATGAAAAATTTTTAAATAATCCATGCCATAGTGTTTCCCCCCTCCATCCAGATCCAGACCTGATCAAAGCTATATCCGGGACTTTGTGTGGGGGCAGAAAAAACGTCCAAAAGGTTCTCTGGAAAACCCCGTTTTGGGCCATAAACCCAAAACTTTTTTGCTGCCCCAAACCCCAAAAGAAACTTTAAAGGGAAACCTGCCTGGGGTTTATGGGTTTACACTGCAAAAAAAGTTACCCCGACCCAAAAATCATTATGAACTTTTCCCCTTTTCCTTTCCTATTTGTCCCAGTCTAAAATGTTGGAAAAAAAAGCAAGAGAGACACCCAAGGGGGTTCCTGATAAATTCAAAGCAAAGGGAAACAGGTCAAAGCAGGGTTTGAATCACTTAAAAGCCCCATAAAACAATCAAAAAAATATGGACCCCGGGTAAATTAAATTTTATTGTAAATCAACAGAGGTTTGATAATTTCCCCGAGATGGGCCTTTTTCAAGGGAAGCTGAACAATTTAAGCGCCACCTCCAACATGGGCTCTCCAGAATCATTGAGGGTTATGAACAATTTCCCTGAAAAAAATCCAAAAGATGGGCCTTTTGCCGGGGAAAATGCTCTGAGGGGGTCCCCCTGGGGGGTCCCCTTTGGTCAACGGGCCCCCCCCCCTCCTTACCATCAAAGTCTCTGCAAGAGGACCGGGAGTTTTCTTGGGAAAAGCCCCTTGGAGCAACCCGACAGTGGTTTGTGGGTTTTCAACACCCCCCTTCTCCCCCTTTTACCCCCGCCTGTCTAAAGAAGTGACCTTTAAACCCCCTTTTTGGTTTTATTTAGGGGAAGGGGCATCAATCATCATTCCCCCTTTAAAGGGGGGAGCGTTAGAAAAAGAAATTTTTATGTTTTTTTGGGGGGGCTGTCAAGTTGGTAATTTTAAAGGGGAAAAAACAATCAAAAGACTGTTTCATCATTACATTCTATTAAGGGTCATCAGATAGTTTCTTAAAATGCTTTTTTCCGCCTACATCCCCTTTTCGAAGTATCAGATATCCTCCCCAAAAGCTTTCCTTGAACAGATGCGGGGTCTGCTAGAACCAAGAAATTCAAAGGGGCCCCCCCCCCCTTCCCCCTCCCCCCAAGGGTTATACAAGGAAGTTTTGGAATTGTCATTTTCAGCTAATGCCTTTAACGTAAAATGCAAATTATAACTTGTTCCCCTTAGCAACCACCAATTTAAACCCAAACATGGGGTGATAGAATAGTTCCCTGTGATTAAAAAATTCATTGGAATGTAAATTTTTTCTGTGATTAAAGCAAATCATGGGCCAAAAAGGAAGGGGGTTGTTTAAAGTTTTTCGAGCTCCGGCTGCCGGCAGCAATTTAATTAAAAATTTAAAATAAATTTGGGGGGAGGCATTTTTTGGGGAAAAAAGAAATTCCACACCTTTTTTTAATCAAACTTGACACCCCCTGTTGCCCGGGCTCAGTTTTTTATATTTTTTTCCCGCTGAGTATGTTTTGGTTTTTTTTTTTTATGTGTTTTTTTAAAATTTTGAATTTAAAAAAAAAATATTTTTTTGATTTATACTGAAACCTTGGTAGTTGATACCCTTTTTATGCAAAACCTTTAAAAAACCCATCCCTTTTAAAATATTCAACTCTTTTTAGAAGACCTACCATAGTAAAAACCCCATTAAAAAAAAAAAAAAAAAAAAATTCCCCCCCGAAGAAAAAAATTTCATCTGTACATTCATCGTTTTCTTTCAGGCTTGCTTTTTTTTTGTCATGGGAATAATTGGATCCAACTTTCAACAAATAAAAATTTGAAGGGGTTTATACTTAAAAAAAAAAGTATAGGGAAATTAAAAAATTTCACAAAACAGACAACAAAATACAAAAATTTTTTTACATACTGCAAAAGTAAAACCCTTTTTAAAGGGGGTAAATTAAAAATAATTTTTCCCCAAAAAGTTTTTTTTTTAGGAAAAAAAATTATACCCTTTTTGCCCTTTTTTTAAATTTTTAAAGTGTTTCTCTCCCCAAATTTTGAAGATTCTTTACAAGAGAAATGTGGTTTCCCCCAGGCCCTCTTTAAAAAAAAACAATAAAATATAACTACCTTAGGGGCATTCAAACTTAAAAATGCACAATCTAATAAAAAAACGCTTTGATTAACATTTTAATTTAATGTAACAATGTAAAGATGATTTCATTTAGACACTTTATCAAAAACATGAATAACAAGGGCCCCAAGGCAGCTCATGGACTAGACATCCAATTTAAATTACAAAATGAAATAAAAATCCTGTGATAATACTTTAAAAACCCCTTTTAAAGACCAAACCCATTTTTTTTCCCTTTTTGGGCCAAAAAACAATTTTATTTTTGTTTACCATTTGAGTTTCATTTTTAGCCATAACATATTTTATTTTTTTTTTTACTTAATTGTACAATGATACTTTTATGCTTGTTTACTGTGGACAAATTATACATTTTAATTGCACCATCTTGGGGTTCAAATAATGAGGGTGGAAAAAACAGCAATTTTTGCTTTTAAAACCCTTTTTAAAAGTGCAGGGATGGAAAATTTTAACGGTACTTTAAATTTTCTTTACTGAAAATTTTTTTTG
>JAODAL010054849.1:0-24361 GCA_025379985.1 Phyllomedusa bahiana | reverse complement strand
TACTAAACTCGGGTCCTTCACCAAAGACAAGTAGCAGAAATCTCCTTCACTGCCACCAAGTGAGAGTGCACACCAAACCTATTACTCATGGTGTAAAGTAGGTCTCTGGGCCCACTCACCACCCGTAGCCTGGAAGTTTGTTTGTCCTTGTGTTTGTATTGGTTTCCTCCAGTAGTCCCAAATGTAATGATAGGTCAGTGGGCTCTTCTTGAAATTGTCCCTTTTATGTGTGTTTAAGGTATGGAAAATTGAGAGGGGGAAAAGACTGATGTGAATGGTGATAAATTCTGCACATTGCTGTGAGATTAATGAGCACGATATACGGAACAGGAAATAATTTAGGAAAAATATTTCCCTTTCAATTATTTTTTTTCCAGAACATTGGTCTGCTGTAATCCCAAAACACTGTAGTGTTTGTTCATTATGATCAGAGCACATTATCAAAGAACAAGGCTTTTTTTAAAAGTAAATTAAGCGTTCAAAAATTTTAATGTGTTTGCTGAAAAAGAAAATAAATCAATGCCCCTTTTTTAAAAAAAAAAATTTTGAGGAATTGTAACTACGGCTAGCAAACAAGGATTGCAGAAATGCAAAGGGACAAATAAAACATTCATTTTTTGTATTCCTTAAAAACAGAGCAATATCTTTTGCAAAAGCAGTTTACTTGCTGTAAGCATAGACAGTCCTAGCCGGCAGGGTCCCAAATCCATGGGGCTGAGCTTGTGGTCCCAGCGGCCCTAATGCACAGAGCCAACGTAGGGGCAAGCGGGCCAGACAGGGGGGGTCCAAGCGGGCATTGACTGGACTTTCGGGGAGGGGTTTTTCCCCCCTTTCCCCAAACACGTATTTACCACCTTCAAAACTTCCTTTTTTTTACTCATTCTGTGTGACCTTTGTTATAAATAAAAAGCATGTTAAAAAACAGCGACATACCATATAACAAACTTGCGCTAGTTAAAAAACGCTCTGGATTAAGATCCCCATTAAGGGCCGGCACCAAAATATTAAAAACCGAAAAATCCAGCTCTTCTCTTTGTAAAGTTTTTTTTCTAAAATTTTTACCTTCCTGCACCAACTCCCTTTAAAAAACACCCATTTTAGTTCAGTACCCCATGGCCCGCCTCCGTGAAGGTTTTTAGCAAGGTTGTCTCACCCAAAATTTTTTTTTTGATGATTCCTTATTTTCGGTCTTTCCTGATACTATCTGATGTTTAGACGATGTTCCGTGACTCTCGTCCTTATACTCCGCATGGTTGACCGACATATCCCTCCACAGGGGCATTTTGTAAATAAATTATGATTTAATTTCTTAGATTGCAGGTGAAAGAACCTCTTTAGTGTTATTTTATTACCTTGTGTGGGATGATAAATATATGATGCCCTTGAGTATGGAGGTTACATTAGTTATATAATAATTAATTGTTAACTCCAATTTCAAGGGCCACATATATTTATAAATCCCACCAAAAGGTAATAAATAACACTAAGTGGTTTCTTTCACCTGCAATACTACAATAGTAATTTATTACTTAAATGGACCCTGTGGGAAGGGATATGTCGCTCAAACCATGCGGAAGAGTATAAGGTCGAGGAGTCACGGAACATCGGTCTATATCAGAATATGCTTATCAGGAAAGACTCGAAAAATAGAGGACATCATCAAAAAAGAAATTTGGTGAGCAAACCGTTGCCTAGACACTTATCACGGAGGCAGGCCATGGGGGTTTTAGCTGACTAAAAATGGTGTCGTTTTAGAGGAAGTTAGGTGCAGGGAAGGTGGAAAATTTAAGAGATAAAACTTCTAACAAAGAGAAGCAGCCTGGATTTTTCGGCTTATACTTTGGTGCCGGCCAGGCCTTAATGAGGATCTTAATTCAGAGCGTCTTTTGTAATCTTGCGCAATGTTTGTTTGTATATATGTAGTATGTCGCTCGTTTTTTTAACATGCTATTTTTTTTAATAAATTTTTATAAAACAATTAGTGTGCACACATTATAGAGTATATAAAAGGAAGCTTGAAGGTGGTGATAGAATACGTGTTTTGAGGAAGGGCGAGAACCCTTCCCCGGAAACGTCACACGTCCACCCAATGTCCGTCTTGGACACCGCCTCCCTGTCGTACGCCCGCTTGTTCTACTTAGTTTTAGCCCCCCCACCCCACCTCCTGTGATTAGGAGACCGTGGAGCACCACAGCTCAAGTTACCCATGGATTTGGGACCTGACCGGCTACGGACTGTCTTGCTTTACACGCTAAGTAGCATAAGCTTGTGCACAAGACTATTGCTCTGTTTTTAAGAAACCTACAATAAATGATTTTTATTTGTCGTCTAGCATTGCTGCAATCCCATGTTTGCACAGCCATATGTTTTGATGGGAGAGAGGGATACTCACCACTAGCAGCTAATGCTACCGTAGCCAGTCATATAGACTCTTAAATTGCCAAATCTGGTATCAGGAAAATTGTAGAACTCATTTGATGATATTTACCATATACAGCATTTAGGATAAGCAACATTTAAATTTGTTCATAGTGATAGGTCTAACAAAATGTTTATATGGGAAAGTCATAAAATGGATCAAAAACAACACAAAGTCACTGTGAGAAGAGGTATCAATCTTAAAACTACAGTAGGCTTTCTGGCAACTGGAACCCAATAGAATGAGAACTTCTGGTAATACAAATCTATACAAAAATATACTAAGTTCCCAAATTGGGAACCATAGGTGTGACTAGCGAATTGCAGTGGATTCAGCATCTGAGAACCTGGTAAATTGCTGATTGTGTCATGAGACGTTTCTGTTGGCGTCTCATTTCCTCTGCAGTGACTGCTCCAAGGGAAATAAAGTTATACAAAGGTTGCTCTGAAACCAATGCCTCTATTTAATCTTACATGAAAACAGCAACAGATATAAAGAGCATATATATATATATATATATATATATATATATATATTAGGTGCATTTTGTGCTAGACATGACACATTTGAATGTGACTAAGTTTTGCGCCTAAAATATGCTAGCTATGCGCCTAAGATATGCTATGAGCCTAAGTTAGACCCCTCAAATATGCTATGCGAAGTATACCACACAAGATTTATGACAGGTTCATACATACACTATACACTCATTTAACCCCTTACTACTGGAGCCAGTTTTGGCCTCTCTGACAGAGCCTCATATTTTAAATCTAGCATGTGTCACTGTATGTGAGAATAATACTTTTTTTACACTTTTACTATCATGTGATTTTGAGATTGTTTTCTCATGACACATTTTGCTTTAAGTTAGTAAGAAATTTTGGTCCAAAAAGTCCTTATTTAAAAAAAAAATATCAAAGTATTGTGAAAAATTAGAAAAATTTACCATTTTCAAACTTCAAAAAATTATGCGTGTAAGACAGACAGTTATTCCTCTCAAAATATTTTATAACTAGCATCAACCATATGTCTACTGTGGGTCGGCATCATTTTTCAAATGTCTTTTTTTATTACTTTTTTTAGAAATTTAATTTAATAAGTAATTTTCACATGTTCTAGAAAATTCTGCAATATTCATTTTTTTAGTTCAGCTCTGACGTGGCTTTGATTGGCCTGTATGTTAGATAACCCCATAAATCCATCTAAGAAACTACACCTCTTAAAGTATTCAAAAAGGCAGTTTATTAACCTATTAGGTGTTTCACAGGTATTAAAGCAAAGTGGAGGTGAAATTTCAAAATTTCACTTTTTTCACAGATTTTCAGTTTTTATCCATTATTCACAAGAACACGGTATATGTTACCAGGGAAATGCAACTTAACATTGATTCCCCAGACTCTGCCATTTTCAGAAATATCCCATATGTGGCCGTAGTGCGCTATTTGGCTCAAAAACATGCCCAGAGTAGGAGGAGCGCCTACCAGACTCTAGGGTCTCCTTTTTATTATTTCATAAAGGTGCCATTTCAGGTTTGCAGACATCCTAAGGTGCTTAAACTTAATAACCATCCCTAAAAATACCCCTTATTGGAAACTACACCCCTTAAGGAATATATCCAGGAGTGTAGTGAGCAAATCGACCCCGCAGGTGTTTCACAAATTTTTTTAGCATTAGGCTGTGAAATATGAAGATTTTTTTTCCCACAATCTGTATTTTTATCTGATAATGTTGGATTTTTCACGAAGATCTGGAAAAAAGCACCCCAAATTTTGTAACGCAATTTCTTCCAAGTTCGGGAATACCCTACATGTGGGTGTAAATTGCTGTTTGGCGCATGAGAGCTGTATATGGGAGGTAGCGCTATTTGGCTTTTGGAACGCAGATTTTGGTGGGTGCCATGTCGTATTTGCAAAGCCCCTAAAGTTACAGAACAGGTGAAACCTTCCATAAGTTACCCCATTTTGGATTCAACACCCCTCATGAATCTCATCAAGCATTTTGAGCATTTTGGGAACACAGGCCATGAAAATGGAAGGAAAAAATACAGTTCCGTCATTGTTTTTTGGGTTTCAATTTTACAGTGTTCGCCGAGCAGTGTAACTGACTGGACAACTTTACTCTGCGGTTGGTACAATTACAATTATATAAATTTTATATAGTTTTTTATATTTTATTATTTTTACACAGTAGAAATATGTCTATAAAAAATCGAGTTTTTATGTTGTCCTGTTCTGACAGCTATAACTTTTTTTATTTTGCTGTATGCAGAGCTGTGTAGGGGCTTGTTTTTTGCAGGATGAATTGATGTTTTTATTGGTACGATTATGGGGTTCATTTGACGCTTTGATCCCTTTTTATTAAGGTTTTTTGTGGAGGAATATATGCGATGGGGGAGAGGGAAAGGATGTGAGATGCCTTATTGTCAGACTGCCCCATCTTCATCAATGGTTTTATAGCAACAAAATTAATAAATTATGGTTGGCTGAGTTTCAAATTCTATTGAGGGTGTCTGACATCAACGGGCAAACTTAATCGAGATATGAAGGATTAGCTTTAAAAAAAAAAACCTCCAAAGCTCCAGTGCTGCACATATGATGGGACCCATTATGCAGTGAGTCACATGGGCAACAGTGAGTCACTTTCTCATGCACTCCACCCATCTGCATGGCATCTTTGTGATCAGTGTGGACAGTGGCCTGTTGCACTGAATATAGGGTGGCTTTCACCAACTGGACTGGCAAATCTAGATAGGGAATCACCTGATGACCTTACCTTGACGTCGGTATGAGGACATTTACCACATTTGATCAAAACCTTTTTTATATACACTAACGTTCGAAAGTTTGGGGTTTCACTTAGAAATTTTCTTATTTTGAAAGAATAGCAGTTTTTTTCAATGACGCTAACATTAAATTAATAGAAATACACTCTCATACTTTGTTAATTTGGTAAATGACTATTCTAAGCTGCGATGTTAAGCAATATCTACATAGGTGGTATAGAGGCCCATTTCCAACGACCATCACTCTAGTGTTCTAATGATCACATTGTGTTTATTAAATGTGTCAGAAAGTTATTGGTTATATTGAACCACCCTTAGAAAACCTTTGTGCATGTATGTTAGCACAGCTGAAAAATAGTTTTGATTATTAGAGAAAGCTATAAAATGACCTTCCTTTGGAACTACTTGAGAATCTGGAGCATTACATTTGTTGGTTTGATTAAATTGCAATATGGCCAGAAAAAGAGAACTTTCATGTGGAAACATGACAGTCTATTCTTGTGCTGGAGATGAAGGCTATTCCTGTGAGAAATTGCAAGACAAAACTGAAGTTTTCATACCAACGGTGTGTACTTATCCCTCCAGAGGAGAGCACCCACAAACAGGCCTAAAACTCAGAAGTAGATAGAGAAGTGGGAGGACCGCTGACACAATTGAGGCAACAAGGGTCAAGTACATTAGAGTTTCTAGTTTGAGGAAAATGATGCTCACAGGTCCTCAACTGGCAGATCATTAAATAGACCCACAAAACCCAAGTAGTCAACGTCTGACAGTGAAGGGGGTGACTCAGGGAAGGATGCTGGCCTTCAGGGCAGGGATGTGGTAAAGGTAAAAGGCCATATCTGAGACTGGGATAATAAAAGAAAAGATTAATATGGGCTCTTAAAGAACACAGACATTGGACTGAGGAAGATTGGAAAAAAGTGGTTATGGAGACGAACGAAGGTTTGAGGTGTTTGGATTACGTAAAGTAAAAAAGTACATTTGTGAGACCAGAACAACTGAAAAGATTCTGGAAGATTGCCTGATACCATCTGTCAAGCCATGGTGGCAGGTCATGTGATGGTCTGGGGTTGTTTTTGAGTGCTGGTAAGTGGGAGATTTGTACAAGGTAAAAGGGATTTTAAATAAGGAGGCTATCCACTCCATTTTGCAACGCCATGCATACCTTGTGGGACAGCGCTTGATTGGAGCCAATTTCATCCTGCAATCAGGACAATGACCCAAAGTTACACCTCCAATTATGCTAAGAATAACTATTTTAGGGAAGAAGCAAGCAGCTGGTATTCTATCTGTAATGGAGGGGCCAGCGCAGTCACCAGATCATCAAACCCCATTGAGTTGTTGGTGGGAACAGCTTGGGACCATATGGTACGCAAAAAGGCCCATCAGGCCAATCCAACTTGTGGGAGGGGCTTCTGGAAGCCTGGGGATTTGAATTTCTCCAGATTACCTCAGCAAATTAACAGATAGAAGGCCAAAAGGTCTGCAGATGCTGGAATTTGTCTGCAAAGGGAGGGGGGCCCAAATTTCTTTGACGAAAAAGCAAAGTTTGAAGTAGAAAATTATTATTTCAATTAAAAGCATTATTTACTTAACCTTGTCAATGTCCTGGAATATATTTTCTATTTCATTTGCAAACTCATTTGATAAAATAAAAGTATGCATTTTCAGGGAAAACACAAAAATTGTCTGGGTGACCCCAAACTTTTGAACCTGTTGTGTATATGTAGTAAAAAGATAGCAGTAATGTAGTTTAAATATTGCCATGAAGTCAGTGTTTGTATGGATTTTAGTGTATGTTGAGTGCTGCTGTATTTTTTGTGTTGGAGAGTTTGATTTTTAGCATTACAACCACAATAGCTAGCACCCGGTTTTTACTTTATGTCAGTTGTGGAATGGATGTACTGGCTGTTTTTTTTGTCAGGAAATCAGACTGATTTCTATCATCTTTTTGCTACTGACTCTTAGAGAACGTTTTCCAAGCTAAAGGCTCCTCAGTTTTGCCTATATTTCGTTTAATGACAGCCATCTTTTATGCAAGTAATAATCAATGGTAGTCTTTCAAATTTTATAAGTCAGGATATGTGTAAAGGGGTGAAACCCTCATACATCCTCACTTACGTAATTGAGCTGTTTAAGGTTGTACAACTTTTAAAAATATGCTTAATATTATTATCACTTTTATGTGCTATATAATGCTATGTTGAACTGTGTTCCACACCTGGATTTAATAAAACAGGGTTTATATTGAATTAATAACCTTTCTCATGTTAAGGTTGGAAAAAACAGAGAGAGGTTATATAAAGAGCTGTTTTAGGAAGTATAGTTCAGAATGTGGTTGAATCCACTTGTTGTCCCGGGAAATCGTTTAACTAAGCGTTTATGTTGCAGATACCAGGCTCAAGTGTTGCTAATTTGGAAGTCATTTGGCTTTAGAGAAGGGGGCTAAGTGCAGATCTGGCTGCATGTTTTTTTAAGTATGTCCTGTCCCTGTAAAAAACGATTAGTCAATGGGCAGATTCAAGTGACCTTCTCCATTTGTTGCCATGCATGTAGACTAAAAAGTCCAAAGTGGGCTGGTTATTGTTGAAGAGCTGGACACACCGTGGGCTTAAAAAGGATTGTGTTGCTGCATTGTGGGTCTGGATGCCCATTACTGGATGCCCAGTCTTTTCTTATTACCGGACAACAGTTGTGAAAATGTCATGAAGAGGAAAGATAATATGCTTTACTTTTAGATTTTTTGCCACTTTGTATTAGTGAGCTGATGACGCAGTTTGTGCTGTTCACAAAGAGGCATCAGCCTAAAGTATGATTGTAGGTTCTAGAGCTTTCTTATGGATTGTGAGAGACTTCAGCCTTGGGAGGAACTAATTTGGGTAGGCTTAGTGAGAGGACTTACAATCTCAGGAAATGCTACAAGTTGAATCAATATGGGCTTTGTGTGATCTCAGCCTCTGAAGGTATTGAGGATCACTGTGCAGTAGAAAGTTGGATGCCCAGATGTCTTATTAGTGTGGTCTAGGTTAATTTAATCCTGTAGTTTAATGAACCAGATGAAGCATGGTAGAGATAGGTAATAAAGTTAGCAGTTTACTACAGGACTATTCTAAACGAAGACACCACAATTCTATTCAATCCCTAAATGAAATTGAAATAGCCCAGAGTATCGTCTGTATTTACTAATATAAAATAGAAGATTGTTTCATCTTCAACAGCCATCATGTAATCCCATCGCTCTATCAGACACATCTTAAACTGAAAAAGGTCACGATGTTTCTCCTGTTTTTTTTAGACCAATCAGAGGAATATTTCGGTTCAATGTTCTGGAAAACAGCAGATGTTCCAGGCCACAAGAAACCAGAGGACTAAAATAGCAGGAATTAAGGAAAGATCTTCATTACTTACCACTGGTCATGTATGGGATGCGTGAGACTGTCCAGAAAGAAAATATTTCAGAACCATGCAGGGACAGAAAAAAAACTGTAAAAATATACATAAAGAATTACTTTTGAGATGTAGCCTCTATTTATACCAATGTCTTCTGTTTTATGTCATTGTGCTCTCTTCCAGCCCTGGGTATCCTCACTATGTACAGAAAACATGAGGATGGTGTGTAGCAGGACAATCCTGAGGTTTTTATCCCAAGTGGCTACTCTAGAAGTATGGTGATATAAAACAGACCATTTATACATTGGGAGAAATGGGTTACTAGAACAAGATGACACTAGGAATTAGATGGGCTTTTCTGGGTCAATTATCTGGGTAGTTTAGTGGGGTTGGTAATATGTAGCCTGCGAATTCTGATCAAAAATGTTGGACATCTATTTAAAACAAAATGTCTAGAACTAAGGTTTACCAACCATATGACTCTCCAACTGTTAAAAAAAAATACACGTCTCAGTATGCAGGTGAGTTATATAAATAGTTAAAAAGCCATAGGTTGGAAACACCATTAGCTGAAGAATTATATCTAGTGAGCAGACATATCAATGTTTCAAACGTTGAATCATTTGTGAAGAACTGTTTCTGTGCTAACAATATTGATGTTAGCCACATTGTTATGGTGACCCCATGGTGTTCTTTTAATTCTCTCTCAGAAATTCCCACCAAATTCATCATTGCTTGTTTATCCAAGTGTTTGTTCTTGTTTCTATCCAAGTCTATCAAGTTCTGATTCCTGTGCAGGCAACCACCTAAGTGAATCCTGACTATTGATGCAGCCAGCCAGAATCATTGCACTAGAAGTATCTTATTCTCATCAGCTTCATGGATTAAGGTGGACATTCTGAGAAGGACAAAAAAGAACATCAGGGGGGGGCACCCTAACAAGAATGTTACAGCAGTATTCTATACAGAGGAAGATTTTTTTCAAAATGAATGATTGAAGCGAGACATTGTTATGATTTTACACAATCTAACAGAGATGTAATATACTTATTATTTTTCACATCCTAGTAATGTTCTCTAGCTATCTTCTCTTTGGTTAAATCTGATAAAACCCTCCCAGCGGTATAGAATAAGCACAGTATGATTGCTCATTAATCTCCTTATGAATTATTGGTACAAGCAAAGCATTACCTTGCTCCATCTTATATATAGTATATATAAATTTAATTGAACATGCAAACACTGTATGCGTTCAATTAAATATTTAGTCACTGATAATGCTTAGGTTATAATTTGTACCTTAATGGAACACAGAGCATATTAGGTTTTGGTTGGGTTACTTCACCAGTCATGTCTCACTATGTATTGTATGCAAAATAGCTGCTATCCAGAGAAAAGGAAGTTGTGTTTGTAGTGTTACCCAGTATGTCTATCAGCTACCTAAAGGAAACACTAGATCAGTACTTCTCAAACTATGAATCAGCGTCAGTGGTGAAGAGTAGTGTTGAGCGATTGCGTTGGCTATCGAGATCGATTCGGATAGTCGATAAGTCGGCCCGCGATACGTAAGGGTTTTTTTCGATTGTGAGCGTCGATTAAGCGCGTATGACATTTTTTAAAGTCTATGGGGAGAGCAACAACACCTTCATTATACACCCAAACAAGGTTGGAGAAGATGAAAATTAACATCCACAACAGTTCAAATGGATACTTGCTACATCTTAGGCAACACACTTAGGTTATAAAAGTCACAGAAAAAAGTCACTGACCAATTTACATCCCTGTCTTGTACCACAGCCTGACCTTTAACCTGCAACACCCTCAAATTAAAAATTGCCAGAATGGCAGTATGATTTGAACCTTTATGTTACTTGAAGACTGGGACATTGAATATCCCTGTCCTGGAAGCCAGCATGAGCCCAAACCTGCATGGACCCCCACATTTAAAAAGTGCGCAAAAAGGAGTCTTTCAACCACATTTTAGTTTATGGGACATTGACTTTATCTGTCATGGGCCACTGCATGAGCCCCAACCTGCATGACCCCCTCATTTAAAAAGTGCCGGGAAAAAAGGAGTCTTTCCAACCACCATTTTAGTTTCACTGGACATTGACTTATACCTGTCCTGGGCCTCAGCATGAGCCCAAAACCTGGCATGACCCCCTCATTTATAAGTGCGGAAAAAGGAAGTCTTTCAAACCACCATTTTAGTTGAATGGACATTGGACTATACCTTTGTCCTGGGCCACAGCATGGAGCCCAGGCCGGAATTACAGTGGGGTGCCGGTTGAAGCCCAGGCTGGCGTCCATCATCTATTAACACGCAGGTTAAAATGCAGGTTAAAATGCAGAGTGCGGAAGCGGAAGTGTGAGAACTCAGCTTCTCTGTACACAGTCAATACTGGGTAACTTAGCGCTTGCACCCTCGTATGAGTGTGGGACCAATTGAGCTTCACTGGAAATACTGATGTGGTTATCGCTTGCCTGGTACACCCAGGTGCCTTTTTCTTGGCATTCTTTTTCTGTTTACTCAACGTTCGTGTCTGGGAGGAGGAACTGGTCTCTGTATTTGTTCTCTGTCCGTTGACTCCATACTCCATGTCCTCTGAATAACCTACATCGGTCAAGTTTTCCTGTACCTCCCTTGTACATTCAGAGGAATTTTTTTTACCAAGCTATTTTGTACATGCAAGTTTTTTAGTACTTTATATTCTAGAAAAACAATTTTTAAAATAGGATGGATCACACCATGTCTTTGTTTCTCTTTATTTCATTGTAATAAATGGGTTTGTCTCAATACAGGGATTGATAGCTTGATTAAAGATCTTGCAAAAACAAGTCATTTTGAAATATGTGTCCATTAACAGTGTTCTACCTATTTCCTGTTTCTGACAGCACCATCACCTTGAGCCACTCTTGACAATTGTGAAGAACAAATGGCTGTTGGAAACATCATTTTTTAGAATAGGACCTGTAGTTATAGATGCATGTCACAGCAAAATGCCCCCAATAATTCAAAGCATGACCTTGAGCCACTCTTGGTCAATTGTGAAGAACACTGTCTGTTCGAAACCAGATTTATTAGAATAGGACCTGTTAGTTATAGCTGCAGTTCACAGCAAATGCCCCCAAATTTCAAAAGATGACCTTGAGCACTTTGGTCAATTGTGAAGGAACAATTGTCTGTTTGAAACAACATTTTTGATAATAGGACCTGTAGTATGCTTGCATTTCAAAGCAGCATGACCCAAAAAATTATAAAATATGACTTTCAGCCACTGTTAAAATTAGTGAGGAGAAATGCCACTTAGAAGCCACATTTTTCGGTTACAGAAGGACCATAATTATAGCGGTATCTCACAGCTAGATGACCCCAAAAAATTATAAATATGACTTCTCAGCCACTTTTAAATATTGTGAGGGAGAATATGCCATTAAGATAGTCACAATTTCTGTTCCATAGGACCTATGATTATTGCTGTATCTCACAGCATCATGACCTCAAAACATTGAAATGCGAAACTTCTTAAGATAAAGTGAGTAAATGGAATTACGGTGTTGTCATGAAACCTTGCTGTCTTTTACAGTCTCCTCACAGCAAACCAGCAAATGAACTGTTGGGAAATAGAGAATAAAAATTGCAGTAAGAAATGTTCATTTTAAAAAAAAAAGTTTTCAAAAGGACCAAATCTGTTTGGAAAAGGCGAATGTGAAGTAGACTGGCAAAAACTAATCGGTGGTTCCTCGGCAATTGGGGCGGCCACTACATCATCAGGAGATCCATGCCTGATTCATCTTGATGAAAGTGACAAACGATCCAATTATCTGTGGAAAGCCGGATGCGTTTGTCTGATAATGACTCCCTCCAGCTGTGCTTGAAGGGTCATCAGTATGACGTGGCTGCTGGGCAGGACAACACCTCTATGGCGTGACGAGCCTAGCGCGGCCATTCGTCATTTTGGATACCAGATGTCTATTGGGTCGGAACACATGCAAAAACATCGGGTTGAGACGAGATAGTCGTCGCACCATGATCTTAAGTGATCTCTGTGTGTTGGATAGTGTGTCCTGCTATTGCATGGTCGGTGTGAGGTGGTAAAACAAAGATTGCAGTGGTCACCCTTTTGGCTTCTGCCACATTGCTGCGCTGCCGCTTCGCCACTTGGCACTCTACTGCTGTCACGTCGCGGATGTTGGTCCCACCGTGACATTGGGAACGTGAGCAGACGCAAACAGTTGTCTCCAGTTGATCAATCAGCAAGGTCTCCATTTCCTGCATTTTATCTCTATTTGGGTGGGTGGAAGGAAAGTGCTGATTTTTGTTTTGTACCGGGGATCAGAGGGTGGCCACCCAGTAATGTTGTTCATTTGATGCCTTCAATGCGCGGATCATGTTGGGAGGAAATGGGAGATCCAAGCACTCTTGTTGAGATGGAGCCTTGATGTCCCTATAGCCTTGGGTCGAGGGGCACTAGCATAACGATCTGTCCTCATCTTCCTCCTCCGCCTAAAATTCGCTCCATCCTCTTTCCAAGGGCAGAGGGTCGTCAGGGTAACATCGGTTTGGTTAGGTATTACCTCCTCCTCTCCTCCTCCGCTGCCTCCGGCACAGCTTCAACACAGCCCTGAACTTCTCTGCTGAGATGATGCACCTGGAGAGCTGATGCGGCATTTGCACTAGCTCTGGACCCGAACCACTTCCTAATGAAGACGATGAAATTGTGAAACTGTTCGGGCCTTGTTGGATTTGACGGAGAGAAAGGCTCCGTGTCCGCTTCTGTGTCCGTCTTCCTCCTCCGTCAACTGGCAGGACCTGTTGTTTCAGAGTGTCCAACGATCGTTCCAGAACGAATGGATCACCACCAATGCTCATGCTGACAAGGGGATTGTCCGCAAAAGACCATTTGGTGGCTTCTTCAAAATGGGCATAGGATGGTGCAGAGCTCTTTCACCTGCCTCCACTCTCGGTGGTTCAACACCCGATGTCCGTACCGCTGCTTTGATCAGGCCATGGGTCACTTCGTATCTGCGAGAATGGCATTGCGCTGCTGTCCACATCGCTGGAGCATGTGGAGGGTGGAATTCCAGCGTGTTGCCACAGTCAAACAATGTGACGGTTGAAGGGAGGCCGGAGCTGACGCTGCACGGCAGCCAGGCGGGACGAAGCAGGGTGCGAACGGCCGGAGTGCGACGAACTCAGACCTCGGCTGGCACTTCCTCAGCAGCGAAAGTCCAGACCCGGGTAGCTCTTTGAAATTTTGGATGACAAGGTTCATGATATGTGCCAGGCAAAGGGATTTTTGCTCCAGCCTTACCGATCTTAAGGGCTGGCCAGCAGGATTCGCCCGTTATCGCAACCACCTTGCCTGGCACAGGTTCTTGTCACCCAGCCAGCGCGCGGCTTTTCTCGTTGCTTAGAGCTGGTCCACAGCTTCCTGACTGGGTGTGGACGGTCTCCAAGGCAGATTAATTTCAACACGGCCTGGTGTCTCTGGGCAGTGTTGCCACCAGAGGACCTTGGGGAAAGAGCCTGCCCATCCCTGCGGTTGTGAAGAGCGTTGCCCTTGCGCCGAGCCTGAAGGAGCCACCGTCACCCCAGGAGACATCCACATCGCTAACCAGTGAGCTGTCACAGAGTTTTATAAGCGGCCTTGGCTGTGCTTACGAGTCCATGTTGTCGGTGGTGAGAGGGTCTTTTCCGGGACACTGATGCAGACAACGCGCTTGAAATTTTAGATGACACGTGGGCTGGCAGGGCAGGGACGGCTTTTTGGCAAAAAATGCATGCTCGGCATTGGTATTGGGGGGGGCAAGCGAGGCCATGACGTGGGGCGGAACCATCTGTGTCCACCAGAGGAAAAGGCAACATTACCAAGGCCATAAAGCCTGGCAATGCCGACATTCAGGCTTTGGCTTTGGGATGGTTTGGGTTAAAGTGTTTCTTCTGCTCCCTAACCTGGAAGACATGAAGGGCTGGCTGCTTAGACTGCCGCTGTACGGCGTGCAGGTGTTTTTCAAACTGGCGGGAAGGGAAAGGGGTAGGATGGGTCTCTGGTGGTGCTGGTGGTACTCGGGCGTACGGTGGAGGCTGAAGTCGGGAGGCTGATCTGATCTGACTCTAAGACATGGGCAGCTGAGGAACGCTGGTGGATGGCGGAGGAGAGGAGGCGGAGACAGAGGGGTTGTGACGTGTGTTGGTGGCCCGGCGTCGGTTGGCCTTTTTTGGCCAAGTCGTTCCCTCCATTTTCAACTCATGCTTCGCTGGCATGTGACTAGACATGTTGGTGGTGGTTAAACCACTTAAGGTTCTTGCCTCTAATTATGCGTTTACGGCAATAGGCGGCATATGGACATCGCTGGGTGAATCAGGCTTTGCTCAAAGAAGGGCCAGGCTTGAGAGGTCCTGGATCTTTTTTTGGTGGGGGGGGGGGGGTGGGGGGGACTAATGGCGATATGCGGGAGCGGGGTTTGCGCTGACCGTGGCTGGCGGAATCTATCTGCGGACTTCTGCGATCGCCCTCTCCCTTTTTGTGGCTGGGACCCGTATATTGACCTACCCACATCGTCTTCTCCTCGTCCACTGATGAAGCGCTCGCAAGCTAATTCTGCGGACAAGACCAGGATGGCATCCGCAATGTCGTCATCATCATCATCATCAACACAGGTGGACTTGGTCGTCCTGACTGTTCTGCATCCAGAAGTGTGGGCTACAAGCAAGGGGCACTTTTTTTTTTTTTTTTTTAGGGCCAAAAGGGGGGGGGGGGCGTTCTGCGACCGCCCCGGGTTTTTGCCGATTGACCGGGCTTCCTTACTCCTCCTCTGATGGCTATCAGTAACTGGGCGTCAGAGCAGAGAAAATCATCCTTTTTGGCCTCTTGATCTTTTAACCTGCCTTCGACCCCAACGCATTTTGTCATAAAGAGGTTCTTCAGAAAATGGATTATCCACAGTGGTGGTACACGAGTTGAATTTGGGCTGATTCATGTTGGGACAGATGTGATGATGCTGATGACGACATTTGTGGCCGTGACTGCTGAGGACGAGGAGGGTATGGACTGCTAGATGCAGGTTGCTTTAACCACTGAGACAGGTTGGCGACGATGTTCGTTACTTTAGATTCACAGGGCCTGACCTGCGATGACAGGCCTGACGGTCCTGCAACTGACGATTCGCTGGATGCGTGTTGTCGCCAGCACTGGAAGGAGCACCTTCGCTCGTACCTTACTCCATGTGGCTACCCCTCTTTGTCGCTTACCACCTGCATTTCGCTCCATGTTCAGAACTATAAAAATTGAGAAGGTTTGGAATAGTTTTGGAAGTCTCTTTATTAAAAGATGGGCAACAAAAAATCTCAGCGATTCTCTAATCCCTTAATCAAAACAAAATTGCTGGATTCAAATTTAACTGCAAGGTGTCTATCATCAATCTGGACTGGGCATAAGTCCAAAAAACAGTATTCTGTTATGTTTTGGTATAATAAACTGGTTTTTTTGACCTTTCAAGTCATCTGTTGGTGGATTATAGAATTGCTGTTTTATGATTTACGTAGATGCTGCGTCAATGAACAGTGCTGGGTGCGCAAAAAACGTCAAAAAATCAGTAAACTGTTATGTTTTGATATTAATAAACCGTATTTTTTGCACCTTTCTATTCACCTGTGGTGAATATAGGATTGCTGTTTTTATTTTAAGATTTACGTAGATGCCGGTCAATGAACAGTGTGGGTGCGAAAAGTCAAAAAACAAGTAACTGTTATGTTTTGATATAATAAACGGTATTTTTTGCACTTTCATTCACCTGTGGGTGAATATATGAATTGCTGTTTTTAATATTTTCGTAGATGCGGCATCAATGAACAGTGCTGGGTGCGACAAAAGTCAAAAACACGTAAATGTTATGTTTTGATATAATAAACGGTTATTTTTGCACCTTTCAATTCACCTGTGGTGAATATAGGAATTGCTGATTTAAGTTATACGTAGATGCTGCGTCAATGAACAGTGCTGGGTGCGCAAAAGTCAAAAAAACACGTAATGTTATGTTTTGATATAATAAACGGGTATTTTTTGCACCTTTCAATTCACCTGTGGGGACATATAGATTTGCTGTTTTCAGATTTACGTAGATGCTGCGGTGTCAACATGAAAGTGCTGGTGCGCAAAAAAGTCAAAAAACACGTAATGTTAATGTTTTGATATAATAAACGGTATATTTTTTGCACCTTGTCAATTCCCCTGGTGGTGAATATTGAAATTGTGTTTTAAGATTTACGTAGATGCTGCGTCAATGAACAGTGCTGGGTGCGCAAAAGTCAAAAACCGTAAAATGTTATGTTCTTTTTGATATAATAACGGTATTTTTTGACCTTTCAATTCACCGTTTGGTGAATATAGAATTGCTGTTTTAAAGTTACGTAGATGCTGCGTCAAATGAACAGTGCTGGGTGCAGCAAAGTCAAAATAACAGGTAACTGTTTATGTTTTGATATTATAAACGGTATTTTTTCTGCACCTTTCAATTCACCTATGGTGAAGCTAGAATTGCTGTTTTATCGATTTACGTAGTGCTGCGTCAATGAACAGTGCTGGGTGCGCAAAAGTCAAAAAACACGTAAACTGTTATGTTTTTGATATAATTAAACGGTATTTTTTTGCACCATTTCAATTCACCTGTGGGGATTATAGAATTGCTGTTTTAAGATGACGTAGAGTGCTGCGTCACTGAACAGTGCTGGTCGCAAAAGTCAAAAAACACGTAACTGTTATGTTTTGATATTTAATAAACGGTATTTTTTGCACCTTTCAATTCACCTGTGGTTGAATATAGAATTGCTGCTGTTTTAAGATTTACGTAGATGCTGCGGTCAATGAACAGTGCTGGGTGCGCAAAAAGTCAAAAAACACGTACCTGTGATGTTTGTCGTACGATAACAGTATTTTTGGCAAACAAAACAACCGGTGCTGTGCTGACTACAAGATTGCTGGTTTGTAAATTTTAAGGGCAAGGGTGGATATATCAACAGTCACAGGTGTAATGGGTTAAAATTGAACTCTTTCATGAAGATGTTTACTGATTAATAAAAGTGGAGTTTTGCAGCTATCAAGAGAACTGCCAGTTACTAGTAAGATGTGTATCCAATATAAGTTCAGGTGCCCAATATCCAGGAAATATTTCAATAGCAAAACGTTAATAATAAAGATATTCCACTACAATGTCTCTCTAAGTCCTGGTGAACTATTATCCAGTGTTCTTTATAGGATAGAGCTTGTCGTGTTCGCCCAGTGGCTCCCCCCCCCCCCCCCCGCTCCCACCGCGTGAATTTACAGTGGTAGATTCTGCTTTTAAAATTCTCTATGCTAACTACTTAAATGTTCAAATCCCTAATCTAACTAAATTGGAAGGATCACAGCTAATAGTAGAGGTTTCTCTGTGCAGAAATAGACTAATTCGCTGAGCTGTTTGGCCACAAGGCCAGAACGCCAGGTCCTATCCCTATGAGCGTAAGAGACACTGAGGCTGAAACAGGGAAAACGCTGTGCGTGGTTAAACGAGAGGTCTGTGATTTTTCCAGCCAATCGAACCCAAACACATCCCAGTCATGACGTTCGCACACAACATCTCACCCTGCTCTATTCTGTAATTCATTTGCTAGGCTGCAAAATTACAGGAAGCGCCGGAAAATTGGCTGCGATCTTAATAGATGATGCACAGATTTTAACCTTAAATTATAGCATGATCTGGAAATTTCGATCTCCATAAAAAACCTTGCCGATTTAACTTTGTCGATAAAAATCGCTCAACACTAGTGAAGAGTACTACACCCCAGCTTTTGGTGAGGCATAGTTGGTGAGGCAGTTTTGACTTAAATGGGTATTCCTATCTCAGACATTTATGCAATATTAATTGGATATACCAATAATTTCTGATAGGTAAGGGTTCTACTCTGTTTGATGTAAGTTTTGATTCAGAATTATGTCACATGCTTAGGCCTGTAGAGCCTGTAATGTGGCCCTTTGTTTTTTTTGCAATTTCTCTGAGCATTGTATGATCAGACCTTGGGATGAATTTGATGGAATGCCCTCTCCTTGGAACAATGTCACCTGTATTGAATGATTCCCACTGTAGAATAATGTACTTCACATTGTTTTGAAATGGCCTTACAACCCTTACCAGATTAATGGACAGCAACAATTGCTTCTTATAGATCATTCCTGATTTCTTACCTTCTTGGCATTGTATAAACACATGTTTCAATGTTCCAGACAAGCAAACTGCCAACATTTCTGCTTAAAGGGAACCTACCACACAGGTTATGCTCCCCTTGCTGAGGACAGCACAAGCAAGTGTCCGACCTGCTGTTTCCAGCGCTGTGTCCTTTATTTTGTAAGATGCTGTAGTTTTAGATCATTTACCCCTCAAATCTTATTCATGAGCAACTGTTAGCCACACCCACCAAAGGCTAGGCGCCCCCCCCCCCATGACGTTATTCACGTTTCTACCTATTCAAAGTAATAGGTTTATCAGTTGATGTGGGCGAGGCTAACCTCAGCTGTGCGGGGTTTGAAAAAAACGGACTCTTTGAATGACTCTTCAAATGACTCTTCTGGCTAAAAACTGCAGATTTGAGCATTAAATACTCTAAAACTGCTGCATCTTACGGAATAAAGGGACGCAGCGCTGGAAACAGCATGTCTGCCCTCAACAAGGGGGGCAGAATCTATGTGACAGGTTCTCTTTAATGTCTTTCCTTCTTGGCATTGTATAAACCCAAATAATGCTCCAGACAAGCAAACTGCCAACATTTCTGTTTTAATAAAGGCATTCACACTTGCAGGTGATGCATTTTGATCTAGTTTTTGTTAAATAAATAGTGACATGCTAGAATTTGTCAAGCCCTGTCTGACTAGCAATTAGGGCTGTGGAGTTGGTAAGTCAAAGCTTAAACTCCGACTCCTCAATTTCCCTGACTCCTACTCCTGACATGTTTAAGTGATAACTTTACTGTAGTAAAATGGAAAAATCAGGCTTTTTATACAATAATCAAGCTATTAAGGTAGAACAGACACTAACAAGCAAAATGGAAACAATGTTTTGAACTTTTGACTTTCAGACTCCATATCTTACCATCCACTACAGCTTTGAACATGAGGCTACCATTATTTTATAGACAATTGAGCCAACGCTTCTTATGACAAGATTGAAGTTGAGGCTTCTTCACATTTTTTTGGGCCATCATTCCAGACGTGTGTAATACGTGCGTAACACATGTTGCATAATGCTTGCATGGACATCTGTGATCTCACACTAAGCATACGAGCCACCTTCACTGCCGTGTCTGTCGCGTTAGAATTGATAGACCTTGTGATGAGCCAATTTGTTGGCTCTGATATTTTGACTGGACGTCACCTCTTGGCTTTTGAATGCCTGGATGGACTTCATTTCATATTCTTCCAGCTGTCATGGCCTCAAATGTTGCAGTTTGGCAATTTTCTTGGCCGAGGGACACTATCAATAAGCTGGATGATGCTGTTTCAGTTTTCTTGGGAAATCTTCATGGCTGCTCGAACCACTGAACTTTTGCTTGGGTATTAGCCTAATAACACACTGAGCTATTAGGGACTGTGAGAACTGGTTGTAATTTGTAGTATAAAAGAAGAAAAAGATTGTCCCACCACCAGAAGCAAAACAGTAACAATGCAGTTACATGACAAAAATCTGCATAACTAAATATATGCTAAATAGTTTCAGGTCAAAGTTATGTATGAGATAGCCAAGGAGGTTGTCTATAAAATTATGGTAGTCTCACATTCAGAACTGTAGTGGATGGTGAGATATGGAAAGTCAAAGGTTCAAAACATTGTTACCCTTTTGATTGTCAGTGTAAAATATGTTTATTGTAATACAACTTTAGAACACAAAAAAAAATTTTAATTATAAAAACGCTGGTAAGTGGGGGGAAAAAAAAAAAACTTTCAAAAAACCTCCCGAAAAAATTGTGGAGTTTGTATTGGTTCTGGAATAGTATCGCCTCCTTTAGATCCCCGTTATAATGACCCCAAAATTCCTATTATTTCAGATTAAAAAAAAACCTCTTACATCACTGGGTTGGTGGGAAAGCGGTAACCCATTGGGTAACATCTCTAACAATGTCAGGGTTAAAAGGAATTTTCCTCATGACATTTGTTTTGGGAACGGGTTTAAATTTCTACTTTTTGAAAACAAGTGAAAATTTTGCTAAATTGGTGAATTGTTTGCAGGGAACGGTTATTTTCCCTGCGGTAAGCTTTGCCTGCTCCCTGTCATCCCAAAAACTTTTCAAAATTTACTCCCCATCTGATGAGGCTGAAGTATGGGCTTTTAGCCAGGCAAGCCCTTTTCCTTTGTTCTTTGGGATAATTGAAACTTCCCAATTTATTATTATTGTTGGGTCGGTCGATTTTTAAGACTCGATTCCCGCAAAGGGCACCGACTCCGACTCCACGACTCCGAAAATCCAAAGCCCCGCTTTATTCTCCTAGGGCAACATTTTTCAATAACAGGTCGGGGGTTCAGCCAGACTCACCTTTTAGGATTTACCCGAGGGCCCCTTTGGGCCCCTGTGCCCCCACTTTTTAAGGGGCCTCAAATGTCCAGCATAAAACACATTTTTAAGCTCATTTGGAGGTAATGTGGCGCTAGGAAAAAATTTTTTGGGGGATCATAAAAAGTTGTTTTGTTGATTAATGGTAAACCCCAAAATTCCCCCTTTGGGGAACCCAAGAAGTTCCGTCTGACATTAGTTCTGTTATACTAAAAGTTGCCATGTCTTTTTTGGCCTATAAACATCTTGGCCCGGTTCCACTTATTGCCAACGAAATTGGGGGAAAAGGATTTCGCCCCGAAATTAAGCCGGCTGCCGTGCAGCGGGGGTGGGGGCGGCAATTCGCCGGCCCCTGGACTTCATTATTCATGGCGCGTACTCCCGAAATAATTCTGTCTTTTCCCCCCACTCGGCGTATTGTCGAGCGGGGAGAGGAGACGGGTCCATAGTTCTCTATGGAACTGGGGATTCCGTTATGGCTGGGGGTTTTCGCTGTTTGCAGGCAGTAGGCGGAAATAGGCTGCAATCCTTTCCCTGCAATAGCCGTGTGAGGCCCCTTACTTTTTTTTGTATTTTTGTTAAAAGTTATATTTTAGTCATATTTTACCTATTGCAAGGCACTTTTGAAATGTGTTTGTTTTTTTTTGACCCGAGGCTTTTCACCGATATAACCCTTTCTTGTGATTTCCAAAAAGCGATTAAAAATAGATATTGATTTATTTCATTCCATTGCACAAGACTAAATATAGACTTTGTTATCATTGTATCTTACAATGTAATATAATAGTCTCTGTATACCAGAATATCTATACTGATATTTTTAGGCAAAGTCTGATGAATTATTAGATTTGTATATGACAATACATAAAAATACATAAATTGCCTAGAAGGGGGGAAATTATCTTCTTGGGGAGAGCCACAAAAAATGCTTGGTTGAGGATTTATTCGTTTCGCATTCACGGGTTTTTTTTGATAAAGAAAGGGGTTTACGGGAAAAAAAGAGCTGCAAAGCTCCACAGCACCATCTATTGGATGTAGTTATCCTCAAGCGACACTCGCCTCTCACGCAGACACCCCAGTATGTTCTATCTGCACTAAAAAAGGGGGCAAATACCCAAAACAGTGTCTTTTGTGAAATTAACAGATTTGGTTAAGTCCTTTTTACTGGCAAGGTTTTGGCTGCATGTTAAATGAGGATGACTAACCCAACAGGACGTGTGAGCTTTCAGTTTTTTCCCCTTTTTACTTATTGCCCAAAGCAGCAGTAAGTAAGCAGTGGGAAAAAAGATCACTTGGGCATTAGCTGTTAGTTTTTTTAAATCATAATAAAACATATATAACTTTCACTCAGTAAAATAAAACCCACTTCGAGCATTTTTTTAACAAAAAAATTGGGTGAAAATCATTTGCACAGATTTTATCAAAGAACTTTATTTCAATATCCCATTAAAATGTTCTCATCTCCGGATGTCTAAGGGTCACTTCGTCCCCCACTAAGGTTGTAAATGAATTTAAATTTCCCTTTAGTTAAAATATTTTTAGTTTAAAAGGGGGTTTTTTAATTTTTTTAAATGGTCTTTGAATAAAGGGGGGCAGTTAAAAAAAGTAATTTGCATTGGATGTCATTAGCAAAAATGTTTTGTTCTCCAGTTTTTTTCTTCTTTTCTGAAACAAAACTTCTCCAGTGCTGGCGGATCCCTCCCCCATTGCATTTCATTAGCTGAGGGTCTAATAAATTTACATTTTGTTCACCCCCCGGAGGCTGATTCCCGGGGTTGCATTCCTGCCTTAATCAGAATTGGGGCCGTGAAAAATTTACTCTATAAGTTAGCTGTCTCCCCATTGACACTGAGCTTCTTATAATCAGAAAACAGGAGAAATTTTGCCCCAGTGCCCCTTAAAGCTCCTGGTGTTGGGTTTAGTAAACATGAGGGAGAGGATTGACTGGATTCAACTGTAGCACCCTCCCGCTGTGAGAGATAGTGCTGGTTCAGGAAGCGTTTAGACTGAAGCAGTTATTAAACAGCTCTTTCAAAAAATAAGATGATGTGAGAGGACGTGACATTGGGGGGGGGGACCAAACTGGAGCCGCATGAAAAAGTGAAGGGGGGATGATGTCATCCCTTTTAGTTAAGAAACGCCCAGCTGGGAGGGGAAAAAACGCCCCCGAATTTCAGGAAAAGAGAGGATCAAGTTCAAGAGAAGAAGCCCAACTGATGAAGCGATCATCCATTTAATTTTTATTTTTCATTTCTCATTTTTAAAGTCATAAATTTTTTTGTTTTTTTGTTTTTTTCCCCAAAATTACTTTTGAGGGTTATTTTTTTTGGTATTGAGTTGAATTTTTTAAAGTCATATTTTTAGGGGATATAAATGAATTGTTTAGTTTCATAAATTTTTTTTTAAGAAGGAGAAAAAGTGTCATTCATCACATTCTATGGTTAGTTTTTATGGCATTTTTTGTAACAATTAGTGTTGAGCGATTGCGTTGGGTATCGAGATCGATCGTAGTCGAAAAAATCGGGGGTTCGTAAAGGTTTTTCGATAGTGAGCATTGATTATGCGCGAGACCATTAAAGTCATGGGGGCAACAACACTTCATTATTACACCCAAAAAAAGGGGAGAAGCTGAAATTAACATCCACAACAGTCAAAGGATACATGTACATCTTAGGCAAACCCCTTGGTTTAAAAGTCACAGAAAAAAAGCACAGACCTTTACTATCCCTGTCTTGTACCACGCCTGACCTTAAAACCGCATCCCACAATTAAAAAGTGACAGAAGGCATATGATTTGAAACCCCGTTCTTGAACTGGACATTTAATACCCTTCCTGGAACGCGATGAGCCCAAACCCGTGACCCCACATTTAAAAAGTGCTGCAAAAAAAGGGGTTTTTCAACCACCATTTTTGTTTCACTGGACATTGACTATATCTTCCCGGGCCACAGATGAGCCCCAAATGCATGACCCCCAATTAAAAAAGGCCGGAAAAAGGAGTCTTTCAACCACCATTTTGTTTACTGGCTTGATACCTGTCCTGGGGCCCCAGGATGCCCAGGGCCGGGTTACAGTGGGTGTGGTGAAAGCCCAGGGTGGCGTCCGTATCTATTAACAGCAGGTTAAAAGCCCTGAGGGCAGCAAGAAAACTGTGGCTGAAGCAGAGTGCGGAAGCGGGAAGGTGGTG
>JAODAL010054848.1:0-24362 GCA_025379985.1 Phyllomedusa bahiana | reverse complement strand
GTGGGGAGACCCAGTGCCCGTCACCACTTTTTAAACGGAGGTCCACTCCCAGGCCAGACTTACAGTGGGTGCGGTGAGAGACCAGGCTAGCGTCTGTCATCTATTAACACGGAGGTCCAGCTGCCAGGGCCAGACTTACAGTGTGGGTGCGGTGAGAGCCAGGCTAGCGTCTGTCATCTATTAACACGCAGGTTCAGCTGCCAGGGCCGGAGTTACAGTGGGTGCGGTGAGAGGCAGGGCTTGTGTCCGTCATCTATTAAGACGGTAAAAATGCCCTTATGATGCAGCAACGAAAACAGTCGTGCTGAAGCAGAGTGCGGAAGCGGTAGTGTGAGGTAAGACCTCAAGCCTTCCTCGGTACACAGTCAAGACCTGGGTACCGCTTGCCCCTCCGTATGAGTCGGACCAATTGAGCTTCACTTGGAAAATATGGTGGTTAACTTCCTTTCCACCAGGTGCCCTTTTTCTTGGCATTCTTTTTCTCATTTTACTCAACGTGCTGGAGGAAATTGTCTCTGTTCTTTGTTCTCTGTCGTGCTCCATACTCCATGTCCTCTGAATAACCTACATCTGGTAAAAGTCTTCCTGTACCTCCCTTTACAATCAGGGAATTTTTTTACCAGCTATTTTGTACATGCAAGTTTTTTTGTGGTTTTTAAATTTTAGAAAACACATTTTTAAAATAGGATGGAATCCCACCATGTCTTTGTTTCTCTTTTTAATTGTATTAAATGGGTTGTTCCCCAAAACAGGGATTGCTAGCTTTTGTTAAAGATCTTGCAAAAACAAGTCATTTTGCAATATGTGTCCATAACAGTGTCATACCTATTCCTGTTTTGACAGCACCATCACCCTTGAGCCACTTTGACAATTGACAATTGTGAAGAACAAATGTCTTTAGAAACCACATTTTTTACAATAGACCTGTATCTAGCTGCATTTCACAGCAAAAAAGCCCCCAAAAATTTAAAACATGACCCATGAGCCACCTTTGACAATTGTGAAGAACAAATGTTGTTAGAAACAAAATTTTTTTATAATAGGACCTGTATATAGCTGCATTCACATCAAATGCCCCCAAAATTCAAAACAGACCTTGACACTTTTTTACATTGTGAAGAACAAATTCTGTAGAAACCACATTTTTAGAATAGACCTGTAGTATGCTGCATGTCACAGCAAAATCCCCCCAAAAATTCAAAACGTGACCCTTGACCCCTTTTTTGAAAATTGTGAAGAAAAAAATTTTCTGTTTAAAAAACAAAAATTTTTTTTATAATAGGACCTGTATTTTTTTGTGCCTTTAAAAAGCACTTTGGCCCCAAAAAAATTATAAAAATGATTTCTCAGCCACTTTTAAAAAAATTGTGGGGGGAGATATGCCAGAAAAAACCCAAAATTTTCTTTTCCAAAGGACATCTTACAGCTGTATCTCACACAACATGCCCCAAAAAAAATTTAAAAAAAATTTTTAACTTCTCAGCCCCCTTAATTAAAAAAATTTTTGGGGTAAAGGGAGAAAGGGCACTTAAAACCAAATCTTCTTTCCCAAAAAGGACGATAAATTATACTGTTTTTCTCACAGAAACATGACCCCAAAAAAAAATTTAAAAATATGACTTCTCGGGGCCACTTTTAAAAAAAAAATTGGGGAATGGGGGAAAAATGCCCTTGGGAAGCCACATTTCTTTTCCCAAAAAAGGGACCATTTTTATAGCTGTATCCACAGAAACCCAAGACCTCAAAACCATTAAACAATGGAAAACTTCTAAAGAAAAAGTGAGTAAATTAAATTTAGGGGTTTTGGGTCATAAAACCTTTTGCTGTAAAAACATTCTCCTACAGAAAAACCCCCGCAAAATGAACGTTGGGAATTGAGAATAAAAAATTCCAAAAAATAAAGGGATCTTTTTAAAAAAATTTTTTTCAAGAGGACCATTTCTGTTTGAAAAAGTGTAAAGTAGATGGGCAACTAATGGGTTTCCCCGGCAATTGGGCCCCAACATAAATCAGAGATCCATCCCTGTTTTCATCTTAAAATAAAGTAAAATGATCCACATTATCGGTGGAAACCGGAGCTTTTTTCCCGGTAATGACTCCCCCAGCTGTGCTGGGGTTTCCGCGGGTCTCGGTGTGGGGGGTTTGTTTTCCCCTGCATTGCTTTCTTTGGGGTGAGGTGGAAAATAAAGATTGAAAGAGGCACCCATTGGGCTTTTTTGCCACCTTGCCTGCTGGGGCCGGGGCAAAGGGGGCCTACTTGGAAAATTGTACTGCTGTCCGCGCTGATGTTTTTTCCACCGGGGAAAATTTGAGGAACGGAAGCGAAAAACAGATGTCCCAGTTGATAAATCACAAGGTCTCCTTTTTCCTCCCATTTACTCTCTTTTTGGGGTGGGGGGAAAGGGAAAAGTGCTGATTTTTTGGTTTTTTTTCCCGGGGTTTCCGGGAAAGGGTGGCCACCCAGAAACTTTGTTGTTCATGTGGGGAGTTTGGGACCTTGTTTTCCCCAAGCCCCCTGGTTTTTTGGGGGGAGGGGCACTAGCAAACTGATTTTTCCTAAAATCTTTTTCCCGGACCCCACCCCCCAAATTCGGGCCAACTTTTTGTTCCCGAAAGGCGGGTAGGTGTAGGGCCCCCAACCGTGGGTGTCCGGGGAATACCTCCTCCTCCCCCTTCCCTATTTTTTTCCGGAAATTTTCCAACAAAACCCCTGATTTGGGCCCTCAATGATGCCCCGAGAGCTGTTTCGCCCCCCTTTGCACTAGCTTTTGGCCCCCAACCCGAAGCCTTAAACCCCATTGAAATGAAGACCTGAAAAATGGGGGGCCTGTCAAACCTTGGAGATTTGAGGGAGAAAAAAGGCTCAGGCCCGCAATTCTGTGCCGTCTCCTCCTCCTTTTCACTGGCTAAAAAACCATTTTGTTTAGAGTGTCCCAACCCCCCGGAAGTTCTGTTTCCAGAATTTAAATTTGAACCAAAATTTTGTTTCCATGTGAAAAAAGGGCATTGTCCGCACGACCCATTTTGGGGGCCCTTCTTAAAAACCCCGGGGGAAAGGATGTTCCCGAGCTCTTTCACCGGGCCCCACTTCCCTTCCGGGGTGGCTCAAAAACCCCGAGGCCCGCAAACCCCCTCCCCTTGTGGGCCCCCATGTGTACTTCCCGACTTGCCGTAAGGGTTTGCGCTGCCCCCACAATCCCCCCTGGGGCAGGGTGGGGGTAAAACTTTCCCCGCGGGGTTTGCCAGGGTCAACCATGAGACGGTTGACGGGGGGGCCCGGAGCTGACCTGCAACGCAGCAGGGTGGACAAGCGGGTTTTCCCAAAACGGCGGGGGAATGCGAATTTCAGACCTCAAGCCTTCCTCACAAGGCATTTCCAAAGACCCGGGTAGCTCTTTAAAAAATTTCTGGACGACAAGGTTTAGGGACATGTGCCAGGAAAAGGGATGTGCTCCACCCTTCCGATCTTAAGGGGGGGGCCAGCAGATTTCGCCCGTTATCCCCACCCCAAACCTTTCCCCTTGGCACAAAGGTTCTTGTCCCCCAGCCAGCGCTCTTTTGGGGAGAGCCGCCCACACTCCTGTCCTGTGTGTGGACGGTCTCCAAGACAGTTTAAATTTTTCAACATGGCCTGGTTTCGGGGGAAAACCTGATGGAAACCCAAGGCCCTTTGGGGGGAAAGACCCTGCACCATCCCTGCGGTTTTAAAGGGGGGGGTGGCCGAGGGGGGAGGGGCCACCTCACCCCCAGAGACATCCATCCAGCCCACCCTACTGTCACGGAATTTTAATAGCGGGTTTGGGGCCTGGTTTTACAAATCCATGTGCAGTGGTCAGATGGCCCTTTTTCCGTACACAGATGCAGACAACGCGCTTGAAATTTTTTGGGAAGGGACACATGGCGGGGCCAGGGCAGGGACGGTTTTTCTGGCAAAGAAATGCTGCTCGGCTCTTGGTTTTGGGGGGCAGGCAAAGGCCATCCGTGGGGGAAACCCATCGTGTCCACCAGTCAAAAAAAGGAAACTTTTTTCCAAAGGGGAAAAAAAGGGCCTTTTGGCAAGCTGACATTCGGTTTTTGGATTTTGGGGAGGGGTTTGGGGTTAAAGGTTTCTTTTTTTCCCCCAAACCGGGAAAGGGAAGAAGGCGGGCTGCTAGACGGGGGCCCCGGCTGAAACGGGGGTTCGGGTCGTAAAAATGGGGGGAGGAGGGGGGGTAGGAGGGGTCTCTGGGGTGCTGGGGGTACTCGGGGGGGAATTGGTGGAGGCTGAAGCGGGGGGCTATCCCCTGATCAGACTCGGGGAGACAATGGGCAGTGGGGAAACCCTTTGGGTTTGGTGGGGAGAGGGGGAAAGGCGGAGACAGGGGGGGTTAAACAGTAGGGGAAGCCCTGACTTCGGCCCGGGCCTTTTTTGGGGCCCAAAATGTGTTGCCTCCTTTAAACTCATGAAATTCGCTCCCTTGGGACTAGACATGTTGGTGGGGGGTTAAAACCCACCCTAAAGATTTTTTGCCTCTATTTATGCGTTTAGGGAAAAGGGGGCCCTAGGGACATCGCTGGGGAATCGGGGAGGTTTTGGCTCAAAAAAGGGGCCCAGGCTTGAGGGGGCCCAGGGGGACCTTATTGAGGGCGATAAGGGGGGGGGGTTTTGGGCTGCCGGGTGGTGCGGAATCATATCGGGAAAGGACTTCAAAGGGACCCTTTTGGACATTTCCCCCAAAGGTTTTTTCCTCCCCCGCCAGTGATGAGGGCGCTCGAAAAGAAAATTTCTGTTTGAAAAAGGCCCACGTTAAATCCGAAATGTCGTCGTCATCATCACATAAACACAGGTGACTCGTCGTCCGGGACATTTTTCACCCGGGGAGCTGCGGGGCTGAAAGCATGGGGGCCACTGCAAGGCGTTCCCGCCCCCGGGTTTTTTTTGGGGGAGATTGCCCCGGGTTTCCCTTTTTCCCTCCTTGAGGGCATGAGAAACCGGGGCTTTCAGAGAAAGAAAAAATCATCCTCTTTGGGCCTCTTGATTTTTAACATCCCTTTTGACCCCCAACCGCATGATTGCATCAAAGAGGTTTTCAAAAAATGGAAAAACCCCAAAAGGGGGTTGGGTTTTTTCCCCGGGGGGGGTTGGTTTTTGGGCGGGCCTTCGCTTCATTTTGGGGATGTGTTGATGCGTTTGACGCATTTTTTGGCCCCTTTGATGGGGGGACGAGGGGGTTTGGGATGGGGAATGCAGGTTGCATTAAAAAACTGAAAACGTTGTTGGCGGACGCTGTTGTTATTTTGGGATTCTTTGGGGCCCTGACCCTGCGAGGCGGGCCTGGGGGTTTCCTGAAAATGAGGGATCCGCTACATGCGGGGTTGGGCGCCAGCACTGGAAGGAGAAACCTTGTCTCGAAACCTATACCTCCATTTTCCACCCCCCTCTTTGCCCCTTTTCCCCCTAAATTTTTCGCTCCATGTTCAGAAAGATAAAAAATTTGAGAAGGTAGGGAAAAGGGGTTTTTGGAAAGTCTCTTATTAAAAAGAGGGCAAATCAAGCTATTCTAAAACCCCCCAAAAAATCAAAAACAAAATTGTTTAAATTTAAAATTTTAAGGGGTGAAAGGGTCCCTTCTTACAAAAAGCTTTGACTGACCAAAAGTAAAAAAAAAACACCTTTCTGAAATGTTTTTACGGATAAAAAAAATTTATTTTTTGGTTTCTATCAATACACCTGTTGGTGATTTAAAAAATTTAAACTGGATTCAAATCAAAAGCAAGGAACCCTTTCAAATCAAAAAAAATTTTGACTGACCAAAAATGAAAAAAAAACATATCTGAAATGTATACGGGAAAATAAACGGAATTTTTGGCACCTTCAATAAACCTGTGGTGATAAAAAATTGTGGTTTCCCAAATTTAACTGCAAGATGGCTCTATGAACAAAGCGGGGGCCTGCGCAAAAGGGAAAAAAAAACACTATTGAAAAGTTTTACGGATATAAAAGGTTTTTTTTGGGGCACCTTTCAACCCCTGTGGGACTACAAAATTGCGGGATTCAATTTAACTGCAAGGTGCTTATGAAAAAGTGGCCGGCTAAAGTGAAAAAAAAATTTTTAAATGTATACGATAAAAAAAGGTATTTTGGCACTATCAATACACCTGTGGTGACTTACAAAATTGCTGGATTCAAATTTAACTGAAAGGTTTGGCTCTATGAACAAAGCTGGCCTGCGCCAAAGTTAAAAAACACGTATCTAAAATGTATACGGATTAATAAAAGGTATTTTTGGAAACCTATCAATACACCTGTGGGTGACTACAAAATTGCTGGATTCAAATTTAAGTGCCAGGAAACCTCTATCAACAAAGCTTGACTGACCCAAAAGTGAAAAAACACCTATTTTGAAATGTATTACTGATAATAAAAGTGGAGTTTTGCACCGAACAAATGGACCTGCAGTTACTAGCAAAGATCTGTATCCTAATATAAGATCAGGCTGGCCAACATCCAAGTAATATTTCAACAGAAAAATGTTAATCATAAAGCTCTTGCAATGCAATGTCTACACAAAAGTTTTGGGTGCACAATATCCATACCCTTTTAAAGAGCTTGTCTGTTTTCACCCCGCGGGCCCTCCCCCCCGCTCACCTCCGTTACTTTACAGCGGTAGATGCTCCTTTAAAAATTCTCAGCCAAAACTACCTAAAATCTGCAAATCTCTGATCTACCCTAATTTTCTAAGGCTCACAGCTAAAAGTATAGCTGTCTTGGTGAACAAATAGAATAATTTCGCTGAGCTGTTTGCACAGAGGCAGAGCGCACGTCCTACCCTTTAAAGATACTGACACACACTGGATCATGAACAGGAAGGGCTGTTCTAGGGTAAAACGAGGTCATGTGTTTTTTCCCACCCAATCGCAACCAAAACACATCCCATCATGACGTCGCACCACACAGTTTACCCTGCTCTATTCTCTAAGCTGATTTTGCTGGCCGCCAAAATGACAGGATGGCGCCGAAAATGTCGCGATATTAATAGATTATGCACAGATTTTAACCTAAATTATCGCGTGATCTAAAAAAATCCGTTCAACATAAAAACCGTGCCGATTTCAACTTTGTCGATAGTAATCGCTTAACACTATTGATTATCACCCATGATGACTAAATAGTGCAAATACAGACCTCTGCCTGTAACTCATGGTGGCTGAACTCAGCCCGAACCAACCATTTGCCTGTTTGATTACATCTTCTGCCAGATCCTTTGGTATCGCTTCTTTGTTCAGCAGATGTTGCTATTAGAGGTTGATCTGAGGATAACAACCTGGAATTTCCCTAAAGCAACATTTAAAGGGTGATAAAAAGGGGATTCTTAAACTCTTTTTCCTCCAAACATAACGATGGTCATTATGGTCAAACAGTTCTTTTGGAGTAATGACTGCTTCCTGGCAGAGTGGCCTTTCAGCCCATGTTGATACAGTACTCATTTCACTGTGGATAATGACACAGTCTTACCAGCTTCCGCCAGCATCTTCACAAGGTCTTTTGCTTTTTTACTTTGTGATATGCACATGTCGGACCAAAGCACGTTCATCTCTGAGATACAGATTCGTCTCCTTCCTGAGTGGTATGATGGCTGGACATTCTCATCTTGTTTTTACTTGCGTATAATTGTTTGTACAGATGAACGAGGTACTTTCAGGTATCTGGAAATTGCACCCAAGGATGATCTAGACTTCTCTTCCTGATATCTTGGCTGATTTCTCATGATGTTACACACAGAAACAGTGTGTTTCTGGTTTGCTTAAAAAATACATCCACAGCTGTATCTCTAATAAACTCAGATGTTGCCAATAAACCTATCAGAAGCTTCCAAAGACACGACATCATCATATGGGCTTTCCCAAATTGTTTAAAGGCATAGTAATCCTAATGTATGTAAAAAAAATGCCTTAAAAATTCTGTCACTCTCAGTATTCTGGCATTTGGCCAATTTTGGTAATCCTAATTGACCTAATACATGTAAGGTTTATCCTGATTTTATGTCAAATAAGGAGAAAAACATGCATATGTGTCCTTTTATATAGTGTATGTAAACTTCTGGTTTCAACTGTATTTATATATATGTATGGCTTGAGTTGCTCCCTTCTGCTAAGTTTTTATAAACTCTTAGTCGCCTTTTTTAATGTTGTCCTTTATCGAAAATATGGTTAATGACCAATATGACTATTATAGCTTCGTCAGAGGTGCTTGTTCTGTTTTCACAGTTAATGAGCAGTACATCCATCCAAATCATATTAACGTATTAGTAGGCTGAGTTGCAATTCTGAAGTGTGGCAAACCTGTTGGACAACCCTTGTGGAGCTCTGATGACCACTAAATTAATTATTGCTCATATTTTCCAAATGAGGATAAAAGTTTTAGTAAATTAAAGGAGAGGAAAAATCATGGAATTATACTTAAAATAGCTTTTTTTGCTCTTTAAACTTAAATAACATTGAGCACTGGGATGTTAAAAGTAAAACCTCAGCTAAATTATTGTAATTAGCAAAATTATTCGGGTTATTTAACATATCAGGGCTGTTAATTTGGTCAGTTTGGTCATCAAATGCAAGTTTCCAAGCAGCTCTGTACACTATAGGTCCTTAACAAGACAGAAGATTGCTGCCATGTTAATGTACTACACAATCATAGTCAACAATATGATTCCCCTCTGTAATAAAATGAAGAGTTGTGCAGTCAATAGCTGCAGAGCACTGAATAAAACCACAAATACAAGAGGCTTACTCCAGCAATACATATGTGATTTTCAATGGATATTACATAAAGTACAAACAAAATACAACAGTTATCTATGGTTTATCTCTGACAGAGACAACGTGTACATTTTCTATATGAGTCACAGTTTCTATATGAGTATAACACATATAAAGGTTGCATGCCTGCAGATGCATTACTTTAACATATCCTGAATTGCAGCTTACATTATTATTTCATTTCATTGTTTCATTTTATTTTAAGGACTATTAATTCCAGGGCTCGGTACATGTAAAAAGGTTTTAAGAACATAACATAAGACATAAAACAAGTACAAAAAATATGAGCTAGATAAGTGACAGGCGGGTACATAGGGAGAGGACCCTGCCCACGAGGACTTCTAATCTACAAGAAAATGGGGAGAGAGACGATAGGTTAGGGTGCAGGCTGCTTATATGGTCATGTAGTGTCAACAGGGTTATTTTAGGGACTAAGCTTTCCCAATGAGATAGATTTTTTTAAGGTTAATTTTGATGGTGTGGGAGTCTGTTGTGTTGATGTTAGTTACTTTCAGAGTATGAGGGATGCACAGGAGATATCTTACAGGCAGTTGCGTGAGGAACAGAGAAGGGGAGAACAGAGAAGGAGGACTTGTGCGAATCAGGGAATACAAGAGGAGGTATAGAGAAATTAGGTCAGAGCTATTTGGAGGGGACCGGTGAAGAAGAGTCCAGTATGTTATTGTTGGTATTTTGACCTGAAATCACTGGGCAATGGGTAGCTGGTGAAAGGACTGACATAGGGAATAGGTAATAAGTAACAATTGGAGAAGTGGATTAACCAGACAGCAGAGTTGAGAGTGGATGGAAAGGAACCAAGAGTGTTCAGTGGGTGACCACAGAGAAGGATGTTACTTGACTCAAGGAAAGAGATGATGAATGATGGCATGCACTAGCATTTTTGTTGACTAAAGGGTAGAGAGGATTTGAAAAATGTATTTGACACGGCGATAGCAGGAAGTATAAAAGCCTGGATCTGTAGTTTGAAAGGTAGGAATTGTCACAAAAAACTTTGATTGAACCAGGAATACATATATATTCAGCTCACAGAAAAGAAAAAAATCCCTAGTATAAAAATTAATTTTCATTATTATCCATTAAAATACCTCACAATACTCGTGACAAACAACCAAGCTACCTGTTACGGATCACCACAATTTAACTAGCGTTAGGCATATAGTTTTCTAAATACAAAAAATCACTTATATATTCGACAAATACGATACACTCACGGTTTTGACATCACCAGCGGGGGATAGATTCTCCAAAAGCACCTAGGACAAGACAACTCAAAGAGCTGATCAAAGTCAATCTATAAATCAGAAAAGCCTATTAATAATCCTATCATAAGACAGGGCACCTGCCCCAACAAGGCGACCCCACCTCTGGACGGCTTTCCCTAGTTTATTAAGAAAGATTGCCACAAAATGTGGTCAAAAATGTCAAAATGTCCTGAAGTGTTTCCCCAATAGGTTCATTAGTGGACCTATAATTGTCCACAAACATGTGGTGATAGTGATGTATAAACCACAGGTACTGTGGTGATGTCCTGATGCAGCCATAGGGAAGAGGTAATAAGTAACAATCGGAGAAGTAGATTAACCAAACAGCAGAGTTTAGAGTGGATGGGAAGGAAGCAAGAGTGTTCAGTGGGTGGCCACAGAGAAGGATGTTGCTTGACTCAAGTCAGGAGATGATGATTGATGGCATGCACTAGAATTTTTGTTGACTAAGGCCGTGTTCACACGGCTTATTCCCGACGGATTTGTGAGCGCAATCCGGCTCACAAATCCGCCGTGAATAAGGGGCGGGATGGGGGCGGGGCCGGAGCGTGGCGGGGCGCCGCTCCCCGGCCCCATAGACTTGCATTATCCACGGCGAGTATTGCGCCTGGATAATGTGCATGTCACTTTCTCCCCGCCCGGCGGATTTGCCGAGCAGAAAGGAGCGACGGAATCCACTGTTCTCTATGAGAGCAGTGGATTACCGTAATGACTCCGACGGATTGGCGCCATACTGCAGCGCAAATCTGGCGCGCAGTACGGCGCCAAGCCGCGGCAAAATAAGCCGTGTGAACGAGGCCTAAAGGGTAGAGAGGATTTGAAAAATGTATTTGACACGACTCTCGCAGGAAGTATAAAAGCCTGGATCTGTGGTTTGAAAGGTAGGAATCAAGAGTTAATCCAAGACAGTGAAGTTGTGGGAATGGGGAAAGTGTGGGACCATTAATCGTAACTGATAATTCTGGCAGACTGGTGTGGGGGGTTGAGTAAGATGGGGTAAAGATGATGAATACCATGCTGAGTTTTAAAAAGCAGAAGGAGGAGAAAGCGAACATAACTTATTTTTATTTCCATTTTGGTTCTGCATTTAGTTTGCTCTGATTATTTTTGATCCAATACTATATTGCAGCTAAATGTAAGAACTTACAATCAAAAGAAAATATCTGATAAAAAATATCAATTGTCATGGGGGGGGAGGAGCCGACCACTGGACTCACCATCGATTTGCTTCTCTGTTTATGTATCACCTATAGAGCAACATAAATGTCAAATGACAAAGTGTATATATATATATATATATAATATATATAAATATATATATATGTATATAATATATAATTTAATATTAAAAGTGTGGTCATCCCTCAAAACTAGCCATTTATTTTATATCAAATCTATTTGTTATAAATGTCTTTGTGGACCCATTCATTAACAAAAGTTATTCATCATTTTATGAGCATTATTTCAATAAACTATTGTTGTCTATTTCGACCCTAATCTAAGCTAAATATCTATATAGAATTTTAGTGAAAATTGCCAAATAATTTACTCCAATCCTTAGATGGTGTTAGGGTATTTCACAGAGTTTCACAGTCTTTTGCCGTTCCTGGTGAGGCTTCAATTCTGGTTAAGTAGAAAGTCCTGCACTTGTAACAATTGTATAAAACCAATTTTCAAGTTTTATTACTGGAACATAATAAAGCTTGAAAATTGGTTTTGTGCTATTATTATGAGTGTATTAGGAGTATTAGGAGTCTTTACATATCCCTGGATTGCCAACACCAACTTGGAGTACTCCGTGTACTTTGGCTTCATGTGGGATGCTGTGATCAAGGTTTTCTGGAGAGCTGAGTTGCTCTTTGTTGTTTCTATTCAAAGCTACCACTTCCGGTTACCATAAGATATTCCTTATGTTGTGATAACTGAAGGCGATATCAAACAGAAAGAAATGGTAAATTAACCTCTAAAACTCTGTAAAAAGCTATGAAGATTCAGGATGTAGACAAACATTTTTCCACAAGTTCAGTTGAACCATTGTCAAAATGAACAGTGACCCATTCGAGCAACACTACGATGAACTGCAAAATGCTGTTTAAGATTAAACATGTTGTCTAAGTTTATTAGCTGAAAGTTAAAGAGGAATTTAAATAGATGTAAGGGATGTGGTAGATTGAGGTGCATCTCTCAAGTGTCTGTGATTTTAGCTTGTTATTTGGCACATCATTATGTTCCCACAGGGTGACATGTATGTACGGGTATGCGCCAGTATGCTGAGGTCCTTTCAGCCCAAAAACTGGCCGAGCCCTGGTCTCTAGATTTATAATCAGGTGCACTGCAGAATTAGGCACATTATTGGGCCCGCGACACTTTGTAATGTGCCTGAGACCTGGGGCGTTCTGGAGGTGTCGCACTACAATCGTATGATTCTACACATTTATGATAGCAAAACTGGGCGCATGACCCTGAGCAACACTGAGGCTTGCTCTGCGCCCAACCCATCCATCCCCCTGAACCCCATAACCCCCCCTTTTTGCCTCTTCTCCGCTGCTCGTGACCAGCCTTCCTAAAATAAATACACAAACCACCGACTGGAATGAAATGGCCATAGCAGCCGTTTTATTAACAAAAATACAACATAAAACTTTACTTTGCATATAAATATATACATAAATAACCATCTAAATAAAGACAGTTACATTAACCAAAACTCAACCAATCGTAACCAGGCAACAACGTGCCATTCCCACTGGGGCAGAGGTACTTGGAGCTAAAAGCGACCTGGCGACCAAACATCCCCGAAGCAACAAACCATCTTACCCCCAGCCGCATTCCACTGGCTCGGAGGTCCAAAAGCCATATTAGATGGCTCACCCAATTCGCTCTCCAGGGATACCAGCCTGAAAGAGCCCCACCTTTTCCAGGCTGGGTCAACGTTCATCAATCCTGATGAAGTCATATACCTAATGACTCCCTCACCCAAAACTCCTCATCCAACTCCAAGAACCCCTGCCGCCAAAGGCCACCATGACACCTATACTGCTAACCCAGTATTATAAAATTAACCCCTAAATTAGGGAGGGAGGGCGGGACTGCTGCCTGGTGCCGCGACACTGACTCCTTGGGTGGAAGGGGAGGTCTCTCGGACCTCCGCGCTTCCGCTCCACCCACGCCACGCCTACTCGGCCACCCAGCGCATTTACATGCGCCCAGCGTGCCGGGTCATACCGCGCTTCCCCTAGGGGCCGGGGGGGGGCGGCGGTCCGGCGCGCTTTTTTTTTTGTGGAACAGCCAGCCCAATTAAAAGGGGGTTACCTAAGCCTGTTTTGTCTTTTGGAATAGAAACGCTTAATTATAACCCTGGAACAGGTTAATAAATTCGGCGCATTCTACACTTTTAATGCCGCAAAAAATTCCCTTTTCTGAGCCCCAAAAACTAATGTCCCCCCAAAATGTTTTTCTTTTACATTCAAAATACAACACATGCCGGGAAAGCACTTGATACATATGTAGAACATATCCATAGGGTTATATAAATCTAAAAAATGCCAAAAGAGTGTCTTTTTGACATCTATGGGAGAAATAATTTCTTTTTTTTTCTTAACCATATAAGAAGTCTTTGCTTTACCATACAAAAGCATACTGCATTTTTACAATGTGAGCCTATGGGCAATGTTTGCTACTGTCACAGGCTTCCTTCAGAAAAAGAGAAAAATTTTTTAATCCCTTTATGGGGTGTCGGACGGGTTTTGCGAAACCAATCGCTGGGGGTCCCTTTTTTCACTTACCCTGATGTTACCTGCAACATAGCATTAAAAAAAGTGTAAACAAAGAAAAATAAAAACCCAAAGTATTTGGAAATTAGCTTCATTTACCTTACCCTAAAGTTAAAAGCAAAATCATTGGGGTGAAAAAATTTCGGGTTGAAAACTTCCCATGAAGCTCCACCATTTCTAAACGTATTAGCATTTTTACTAAAACATCTGTATTGTGCTCCTAAATTTTATTGAACAGGCTAAATCATAACAGAACAGCCCATAACAAAGTTGCATGTTCCTGGAAAACAAAATTGCAGACGCCTTTGGATCTTAAACCACTTACCCAAGCTAGAATAATTAGCCAGGAAATATAAAATCCAAAATGCTATGAAAACACAATGATCATAAATTTCAAAAAACTTAAAATTTTAAAATGTTTGAAATTGTTTAGCAAGAATTAAAATACAAACTATGAATTCACCTTCAAATCTCGTGGGAATATAGACTTCAAGCTCAAGCCTACACAATAGACAATGACATGGTTGGTTTTTGCGCATTAAAGTATAATTGACTGCAACCAATGTATTGAACTCGATCAATGAAAGGTCAATGGCAGCAAGGTTCAGGATGACAGTGACTTACAGGCAGGTGACAGCTCGAAACCCTGCTTCTCCAGTCACACAAAATATGTGTTTTTAAAATAGAAACCCCTGAAATAAATTTCCACCATAACTAATTCATTTGTTTTTTAGTGACGGGCCTTAAAAGACCGAATTTTTTAAATGAATTTTTAGGATTTAACCCCCGTACCGGGGGAATACATCAAACACACCCAGTTTTCTCATTGTTAAACATATTTGCGCAAATTAGTTTTAGATTGAATATTACCATTGTGGGGAAACATAATTGAAGCCTTTAGTAGAGATCAGCAAAATAAATTACCAGGACTTACACAATGTGCTTGCCTAAACCTAATATATATTTCATGCAGAATCCATTTTGAGGAGCAAATCTAAGTGTATTTCTATCCACCTAATAATTATTATATTCCCAACAAAGATATCCCTGTCAGATCTTTTTTAAGGCAATTTTTTTGGCGGCTCTCAAAGGGTGCTGTATGTTCCGTTTAAGTAAAGTTTACACACACAGATAAAATTGATTTTTCAAAAAAAACTTTTATTCAGTATCCATTGGGTTTCTGTGGGGGGGGCAGTGATTTGACATTGAGGGAGACAACAGCGCGATTAGAAGCATTTCCCTTCTGTCCATCTTGTGCATCATGAAAACCCTTGGTCATTTATTTATAATAACCCCCAATGGGCCAAAATAACACCCTGTCATTGTGACATGACATAAAATGCCTACATCTTTCAACTTGCTTTGACATGTTGCTTGTTTCACATCAAAACTCGTCATTTACAGGAAAAACTCAAGGGGGAAAAAAATTTGACCTAATTTCAGTGTTAACCGAGACAAAAAGCTTGTTAGCCCTATTTTTGCTGAAAGCATGTAAAAAAGGGTAAATTTGTTTTTGGACATGTTTTTAGACTTTGGTGTGATAGCTAGTTTAAACTTTTTTTTTCCTATTGGTTTATACTTACTTTTTACAGGATGTAAAACCTCCACTTATATCAGAGATGAAATGTAAAAATGAAGCCAATATTGTTTTTAAAGGGGGTTTTCTCCCTACAAGGATTGCTTTTCATTTTTAAAAAAATTTTTAAAAAAAGTCACTTTGCAATATTTTATTTTCCAATTCCCCCTTGGGATGGGCTGATCGTCCTCAGGGGTCCTATAAAACTACAGATGTTTTCTCTCCTGGGAAAGGCGCCCAGCACTGGTTGCTATACCGACCTGGGTTTTTCTGAGTAGTAGAACCGTAAACCGCCCCTGAAAACAAGTGAAACCAAAAACAGGGGCTAAGGTGGATGAATCAAGTTTGAGACAACCCTTTAACAAAAAGTTTAAAAAATTTTAAATTGGAAAGCCCTGGGCTTGTCCTTGTGTTTATAAAAATCTAAGGGGGGGCATGCAGAAGGAGCGCATTACAGAGCTCCCGCGGCACTTTGTAATGCGCCTGAGATCGGGGGCGTGCTGAAGGCGTGTTGCAGTACAACCGTACGAAGCTCCACATTCATCGCTTCAGTACAGAAAATCCAGGTACTTTTTGGGAAAAGGGAAGAACTTTTAAAAAAAGTTTACCCCGAGCCTGAAGTGTCCTTGTAGCTAACGAGGCCCAAATCATGATCCACATAGAACAGGTTAATAATTTTAGAGGATTCACGTTCAAGCGCGGGAAAAAAAGGCACCTGGGCACCAAAAACCATACATGTCGCCCTAGATGGGGGGGACTACTATGTAGCACAGGGTTTTATATATTAAGTTATAAATTGTCACTTGAGGGGGGTCAGCACATGTTCCCGAAAAGCCCGTGGGGCATTCACTAATGGGATAAAGGGTTAAATGGGTTTTCCCTACATGTAGCTTATAACATGTAGGGAAAAAGGTTTAAAAGAAAATTTTCCAAATACTTTTCTGTTTTTATTTTGTTTCTTCAAGAAAAGAAGTTTTATTTTGCTAATGATACAAGTTTTTCTTTTACCCTCTTACCTACTCTTATTTATTGTTTCCTGTTTCCTGGTCACTCCTGCTGAGTCTTATCTCTAGCAAGGAGCTTGTTTACCTTTTACATGACAAGTTTTAACCCCTTGTGTCTAGTCTTTTACTAAATTATTAAAACCTTTTGCAGTCATGTCACTGCTATGCTAGGAATGGCAGAGCTGGTATGGGAAAAACATGGTAGGCCCCCAAGCGTGACCCGGAAAGGGGTTTTTGAAGCTGGTTGTGGCTCTGTGAAGGGGCAAGCTCCCTTTTAAACCCTATTTCCCCTGAATTGATAGTGTATGATCTTCTTGCTTAAGACAAGGAGTTGCATGTGTGTTTCCTTCTTCTCGGGAAGGTGATCTTAGGAGGAAACTCCTAAAAAGGGAATATTGGATCTTCAAAGGGCTAACAACCCCACAGTTTAAATAAAAACAGGTCAATGCCCCTTAATTGATTTTATATGGGTTTTGTTTAATTCCCATATATTTTTTTTCACTTTGCCTGTGCTTTATATATGGTTGTGTTTATTTCAGATGATGTGTCTTTCCTGTCATGGCTGATTGGTTGTGATACTATTTATATTGCAATGCGTTCACTTTACAAACCAGGCTATGAGTAAAGGCTGTTTAGCCCGAAACACGTAACCAGTTTGTTTTTCTGTGTTTTTATTTTGTGAACTATTGGTTTTTATGATAATAAATATTTTCTCGTTTTATAAGCAATAGATTCTACAACTTTTTTCATATATTCAATAATGGTGGCTTTCCCTTTCAAGAGTCTGTTTGTCAATGTAACTAAATGGTACAGAAGTAGCACCATGATATCACACCCCCCAAGTTATCTCAAATTTTCCTCAGCTTTTCAATAGTTCTTGTTGTCAATTAGGAACAGATAACATGAAAAGCTGTGATAGCACTGTTAGGCAGGTTTTCACATGGCTTATTTGCAGGGCTAATTACCCCCGCAATTACCCCTTTGTGGAGGGAGGGGGGGGCGGGAGGGGGGAGGGGCGGGGGGCCGGCCCCCTTTCGCTGCCCATAACTTAAAAGAAATTTCACCTGTCACTTACTCCCACCGCGTTTTTTGTCCGAGGGGGGAGAGGAGCGAAAACCAAGTTCTTATGAGATTTAAAAAACATCTCGGTATCCGGAAAAATTAAAAAGTTTTGGGCTATTAGAAATACGTGCAAAAAAATATTGTTTTACCAAAAAAAAACTTTTTTTTTCAAAAATATATGTTTTCAAATAAAAAAAAAACAAAAATTTGGTATCACCGTAACACTCAACCACAGAGTAAAACTAACTTGTCAGGGTACTGACGGTAACCCATTAAAAAATAAAAAAAAAAAAAACACTGCAAAAGGATTGCATATTTTCTTCACCTCCCTTCCAAAAAACGGATTTTAAAAGCGACAAAAAAGTCTTGTGCCCCCAAAAATTTTACCAATAAAAACTAAACTCATCCCGCAAAAAAAAATCCCTTACAGTCCAAAAACAAAAAATAAAAAAAGTTAGGTCTAAACTGCGGCGAGCAAAAATTTTTTTTCCTTTTTTCAAAAAAAAGGGTTTTTTTATTGTGTAAAAAGCAGTAAAACTTTAAAAAAATTTAAAAATGTTTTTTATAGCGTAATCGTATCAACCTGCTGGGGAAAAAACTAGCTGTCATACCGCACAGGACCGGGGTAAAAAAAAAAAAAAATAAAAAACACCCCAGGAATATGTATTTTGTAAAAATGCCCCCAAAAAACCCTTTAAATAAAAAGGATAAAAAGCATCACATGCCCCCCGTAATGGTACCAAAAAAACATCAACTCATCTCGAAAAAAAAAAGCCCAAAGCAGCTCCATATGCAAAAAATTAAGAAAGCTATGGCGTCAAATGGGGACAACAAAAAAACCAACTTTTTAAAAAAACTCGTTTTCTTTTTTTGGTAAAAGTAAAAAAAACAAAAAAAAAATTATATAAAATTTATATCTTTGTAATTGTCCCCGACCCCCTAGAAAAAGTTACCCCCGTCATTTATCCCGTATGGCGAAAACTGAAAAAAAAAAATTTGAAGCCCAAAAACAATGGCGCAACTGCGTTTCCCCCCTCCTTTTCCCATGGCCCAATGCTAAAAAAAAAAATACGGAAGAATTTTTGGCCCAAAAGCAAAATACCCCTTAGTGAGAAACCCTGAGGGGTTGAATCCAAAAATGGGAAAATTTTCGAAGGTTTCACCTGTTCTATTTCTTTGGGGGGTTTGCGATGCACTGGCCCCACCAATATTTGTTCACCAAAAGCCCAAAAGCGCTCCCCTTTCCCTTTTACCCCCCTGCCATGGGGCCCCAAACAGCAGTTTACACCCCATGTAGGGTATTTCCCGATTGGGAAAAAATTGCTTAACACAATTTTGGGGGTTTTTTTTAAGATTCCTTGTAAAAATTAAACATTTTCAGCTAAAAATTTATGTTATTGGAAAAAATATATTTTTTTTTTATTTTCAAGCCAAGCTAAAAAAAATTTTTGAAACGCCTGTGGGGTCGATATATCACACCCCCCTGGATAATTCCGAAAAGGGGGGGTTTTTTCCAATATGGGGTCTTTTTAGGGTATTTTTTAAGTTTTGGAACCTTGGGGGTCCGCAAACCCCGAAAAAGCCCCAAATAAAAAACGTAATGAAAAAGAGCCCCCCAAATCCATTTTGGGCTCCCAATATTCTGGGGCTTTTGGTTGACCAAATTTGCCTATGGCCACACTGGGGTATCTCGAAAAAGCAGAATCTGGGAATCAATATTAATTTCATTTCCGAACAATTTCTGTATTTTGTCAAAAATGTATAAAAAAATTGAAAACTGCAAAAAAAAAATGAAAATTTTAAATTCACTTCCACTTTTGCTTTTAAATTCCTGTGAAACACCTAATGGGGTTAATAATCTTCCTAAATGCGGTTTTGAATACTTTAAGGGGTAGTTTTTTTTGATGAAAGGGCATTTATGGGGGGTATTAACATAAAAAGGGCAATCAAATCACTTGGGAAATGGACGGGCCCAAAAAAAAAGGGTATTGCAAATTTTCTTGAAAATTTGAAAAATTTCTAAAAAAAATTTAAAGCCCCCAATGCGTAAAAAAAAAAAAGACATTTAAAAAAATTTTTCCAAACTCGCAGACATATGGTAATGCTAGTATAAACATTTTTTAGTGGAAAAAATATTTGTCTTACATGCAGAAATTTTTGAAAATTTTAAATTGGGAAATTTTTCCCCATTTTTCACGAAATTTGTATTTTTCACAAATAAAACAAGCATTTTTGGGCCAAAATTTCTTACTATTTAAAGCACAAGTGTCACGAGAAAACAATCTCTGAATCACATGCATAGGTTAAAGTGTCAAAAAGTTATTCTCACATAAAGTGACACATGACAGATTTAAAAAATGGGGCTCTGTCAGAGAGGCCAAACTGGCTCCGGCAGTAAGGGGTTAACAATGTCCTACCTATTCTGAGATATCCCCTCTTGTATGGGCTGCATCAGCTCCTCAGATCGCTATAGCTACAGACCTGTTTGATCTCTCCCAGTAGGCTGCTAGTGCTGGTTGCTATAGCTACAGACCTGGTATCCTCAGCAGCTCGTCACTGTAGACTAGTAGTAGCCAGTAAAGTCAGTAAACACACCCCTGACTAGAGATAATCAAGCAGTAAAATATTCTAGTTCAATAAGTGTGTTCAATTTAAGGTTCTATTCGAACTAGAACGCCATTAAAGTCAATGGGAGAAGATGTTCTGCTTAATTTTGATACCTATACAGGTGAGGAGAAGCTGTCATTACATCCATAACAGTAAACTGGTTAAGTGGAACAACTTAGTAAAGAAAATTTGGCTAAAGGGTGACAGAAAAAAATTGAGAGGTTAAAATACTTAATTCCTTTTAATGGCTAACTGACAGGATGAGGACAGCTTGCAAGCAGGGGCGTAGCTATAGGAGGTGCAGCGGTAGCAGCAGCTACGGGGCCCTGCATCTTGAGGGGACCCAAAAGCCCCTTTGACACATATGAGATTTGGAGACGGTGTGTTATACAATTACTGAACCCCCAAAACTGCGAAAACTGAACTTTTGGGCACTGAGTATGATTTAGCAAATCCAAGCACTCTGTATAATGTATATCCATGTATATGAGAGTTACTCCTCTGAACTCTCCTGCATTCCTGCTTCTCCCCACGTCTTGGTCCCTGATGAAGGCCATTTGTGGCCGAAATGTTGGACCGTGGGAATAATTCCTGCTATATCTCCTATGTCCAAAATAAGGTATAACAATCACGATCCAGCTTGTATGCAAAAAACTGTGATAAGTTTATTCCAAAAATGTACATATATCTCTTATGCATTGTATGCACTTGAACAGAGAGTTAATCTTGGATATGAATTTTTGTTAAATAAATCTTTTCTGTGATTACACAAGGAGTGCCGTGGGTTTTTCTATGTTCTGGACTACTGTCAATTGGCTTTCCACTGAGCACCCGCCATTTACACAAGTGTGCGGCACCATCATTCTCTTTCTGTATATGAGAGTTAAGCGTTATATGATCCTGCAAATGTTGCCAAATAACAGCTTCTGGGCGTGGGAAAGATGCAGCCAGCAATACCAAACTCCTTAACTATTGATGTCTATGGAGAAGAAAATGTTAGCTAATTAACTAAGAGCAGTCTGTACAGTACAGAGAGTGAGCTGAATATGGCATTCACAAGGCAATATAGTGAAAAATATATAACATGGTCATGTGATTTTAGCAGCCAATGAGAGCCCTACACCTCAGCGATGACGTTTTTGACACTTCTTTGTGCTTTGCACTGATTGGACGGCTGCCAAAAGTGCAGAAAGCCGCTGAAAACAAAACTGAAAATGGCGTGTTGAACTAGAACTTTCCTCCAACGAACAGTAAAATGTTCAATTCGAGTTCTAAAAATTCGAGAAGTTCTACTAGAACTTAACTTTTCAAGAACGGTTCAATCAACACTACCCCTGAATTCAAAAATGCAACAGAGAAAACAGGACTGAGGTAAGATGAATCGATGTAGTGAGACAATCCTTTTAACATGGCACTTTCATGATGCTGATTCCAGTTTTAGTGTAATAGTGTTTCTTCTGTTCTCTCAGCAGCCAGTGAGCTTATGAGGTCAACTGTTTGTACAATTGCAATTTCAAGTTCCTTGAATGCCATTTAATCCAATAAGACTAATATTTAGAGTAATGGTGCTAAGCTGTTCATCACATGGGCTTCTTTAGACATAAAAAACATGCAGATGTGTAATACACTTTGTAGCAGAAAATGAGAACAGCATTAATATTTATATATCTTTACTGTACTTTATCCACTGCGAAATCCTGGTATGTATTTACAGTGGTGCAATAACTGGACTGGTGCTAACTAGAACAGAAAAAACTAAAAAAAAATCTATGTTTTTACCCTTAAAGGACCACTCCAGTTTATTTTTTTTTCTCTTCTTCATTCATTAGAAATTGCTCTTAGATACACTGGAGTACCAGTAACTTTGCTTACCTGCAGATGAATGCAGGATTTCTGGCTAATGCAACAGTCTCTGTTAGGTCACATGACCTGCTCTCTTATTAGCTGAAATATACAGTGCTTTTGCTGACGGTAAGTCTGTCTCTCTATGTATTCCTATGAGACTGACTTTGAACCTCCCATACAAATACCCAGAGAGATTCACTTCTGAGTTTCAGCAACTCACAGTGCAGGTTACATGATTGTAGCAGCATTGATAAATCCTATATTCAGCTGCAGGTAAGAAACATTACTGCCACTATTAGTATAAATTTCTAATGAACTAAAGTGAAAAAAAAAAGATAATGGCATCCTTCTTACCGGGCCTCCACATGCTTTGGAAGGGGATTAATATAGCCAGTTCACTATCTTCCATACGCTTGTACAGAGACAGGCTTCTCACATCTATCAGGGACTTCTCTAATGTATAGTGGTGGCCAGGGGCGTCGCTAAGCAGATTTAGTCGGGGCTCGAGCCCCAAATAAATCTGCCTGTGCCCCGAATCTCGGCGACTCCAGGCCGCTGCCGTGGGCCTGGAGTGCTCCTTGGTGCGGGCACCGCCCGCCGATCTCTCTGACTGCGCGGCCGTTTCACAGCGGCTGCGCAGTCAGAGTCAGGGAGAGAGCAGGATGGATTGTTACCGTCCTGCCTTCTCCCCTGTATGTACAGCGCTTGGTGAGCGCTGTCCATACACCTCAGCGTCGCAGGGGGCGTGACTTATCGCTTTCCTCACGCCCCCTGCGACCCTCCTAAGCTGGCAGCTCTGCCGGCCGAGGAGGTCCCGAGCCCTGCGTGACGGCGTAAGCGACGTGATGACGTCACGCCGCTTACACTGTTCACCAGCTACAGGACCTGGACACGCAGATCGCGCGGTGAGTAACTTTTTACATTTTTATTAGGAAAGGTGGCGTATTACCTGGCAATGGGGGCATATTACCTGACTATGGGGGCATATTATTGGCTAAACGGGGCATATTACCGGATATGGGGGCATATTATTGGCTAAAGGGGGCATTACTGGCTTTGGGGACATATTATTGGCTAAAGGGGGCATTACTGGCTATGGGGGAATATTATTGGCTAACGGGGGCATATTGCCGGCTATGGGGGCATATTATTGGCTAAAGGGGGCATATTTCCGGCTATGGGGGCATATTAACTTGCTATGGGGGCATATTGCCAGCTATGGGGGCATTTTATCTGGCTATGGGGGCATATTACCTGGCTATGGGGGCATATTACCTGGCTAAAGGGAGCATATTACCTGGCTATGGGGTCATATTACCTGGCTATGGGGACATATTACCTTGCTATGGGGGCATCTTATCTGGCTATGGGGGCATATTACCTGGCTATGGGGGCATATTACCTGGCTAAAGGGAACATATTACCTGGCTATGGGGTCAAATTACCTGGCTATGGGGACATATTACCTTGCTATGGGGGCATATTACCTGGCTATGGGGGCATATTACCTGGCTATGGGAACATATTACGGGCTATGAGGGCCTATTTCCGGCTAAGGGGGCATCTTACCTGGCCATGGGGGCATCTTATCTGGCTATGGGGGCATATTACCTGGCAATGGGGACATATTACCTGGCTATGGGGACATATTACCTGGCTAAATGGAGCATATTACCTGGCTATGGGGGCATATTGCCAGCTATGGGGACATATTACCTTGCTATGGGGGCATATTATCTGGCTATGGGGGCATATTACCTGGCTATGGGGGCATATTACCTGGCTAAAGGGGGCATATTACTTGGCTATGGGGGCATATTAACCTGGCTATGGGGGCATATTACCTGGCTATGGGGACATATTACCTGACTGTGGGGGCATATTACCGGCTAAAGGGGGCATATAACTTGGCTAAGGGGGCATATTACCGGGCTACAGGGGGCTAATAACCTGGCTAGAGGGGGCAGCAATCTGGCTACAGTGGGCTACTACTCAGCTACAGTGGGCAAATATTTACCTACAGGGGGCCTATAACTATCTACAGGGGCCTATATAACTGCATAATAGGGATCTATATTTCTACTTATATTTCTATTCTGAGGCCTATATAACTACCTTTCTACTTAATAGGGGACCAAGATACCTACCTATTAGGGGACCTATAACTTTACCTATGTAACTGAGGACTGCCTACCTAGTTTGAGGTATACCTACATAATGTCTCAGGGAATTTCACTACTTCCTATATTGTTTAAAAAACAAGACTAAAAACTTGGTGCACAAATGGGAGCCCCATATGCGTTTGGGACACAAGGGGGTAATTATTACCATTTGGGGCACTATTGATGGGGAGTTTGTATAGAGATAGGAATTGGTAGAGAAGTACTGATTAGAGATGGGCGAATTGAAAATTTTC